>JAAGNO010026586.1:108861-137048 GCA_033439905.1 Ceryle rudis | reverse complement strand
GGCCAATTTCAAATCAAGAAGGTACATTAGAAAAAGGCCTACAGACAGCACACACTTCCTTCTCATTCGTTGAGGTTTTAATAGGATGCAGTAAGGGATACATTCTCCTCTTGATACACAGGCTTAATTCCACTGTACTCATAATAAGATTGTGTAAACACAGCTATGGTCAAAGAACAAACATTTATCTCTTCAGCATGTCAGAGAATTTTGCAATCTGGCTGTATGGATAGATGCTTAAACTCAGAACCCAGTAAAAAACAAGACTTTTCTCACAGGAACTGAAATTTTGTCTGTCTGGAGTCATGGCACCCATTCAAATGGTATTTAACCAGAAATTGGCTAATACTGACATGTTCTTCTGTTGAAGTTCTCTCAAATGAGTCATTAATTTCTGACTATAATGCCTCAGAGATTATGAAGGGTATTGAAATAGTCCGATTTCATTGTCTTCTGAAGTTTTAAATCACAAGATGATAGCCACTATGGCAAGGAATTAAGATTTTATAGTATAATGCTGTTGTACAAAAAAAAAAACCCTAAGATTAAGCTGAGAATGGTACTTCTCCCTGAAGGTGGGGAAACATGCTGGAAGGAAGAACAGCCACTTCAGAGGGCAAAAGCCCGTATGATATACCCAAGGGTGACAATGCATAAATGGGTAAGACAGACACAGTTTCAAAACACTCTCTGCCCACACAGACTCCAGAAGGTGTAATCATTCATTTATCTCCCATCACTGAAAATGTTGTGGCCATAATGAAGAGCGTCAAACACATTTTCGTTCTTGTTAGTCATTACTACTGTATTCCCAGGAAGAGGAGATGATCATACACAAAACCACTCTGTCTCCACTTCATCCCCCCACTGGGAAATTATAAAATCATCATTAGGTTGTGAAAATATTTTTACAGCAGTGAAGTAACATCAGTGTATGTGAGAGTGCTTTCCTACTTCTAAACAGCTTCCTAAATCAGGTACATCAGTGCAGAGAGAGAACAGAAAGAATCCACTGAGCTAAAAAAACACTCAGCCACTGGCAAAAGCAAACACATCATTTCTCAAATTTCACATCAGATATCAGATCATCTCTCACAAATATGTAGAGCTCATCTGAAAACTGGTTGTGTGTCCGGTCTTCCATTTACCTGCTGGGAAATCATTTCCTCAATCTCCTTGCTGTGATGGTTAACACCATCCCTTCTCCAGTCAAAACTTAGTTGTGGTCAGGTAAACCCCTTGATTTCACCAACAAATGGCTCTTGCCCCTCTCTTGCACTTACTTCTCTGATGTATTTACTGGCAGCAATCATATTCACTCTAAGCTTTCATTTTGGAAAATAAGCCTAGATCTTCTAATCCTCACTCAACCCACTCGTTCTTCTCTGCTGTTGTTCAAAATTTCTTGAATACAAATGGTGTAGTACTCCGTGTGGGGACTTGAGCAATGGCTCCTTCAAATCTTGCCTCTAAAATGACTTGCCTAACATTTCCTGGGATGGCAATCCTGCCTTTTCACTACCATTCATTTCATATGAATGAACAGCAGGCATAAGACTTCCTCTTCTTTTGTCACTGTCATGTTGTATAATTACAAAATGTTTTCTTGTTATTAAACATACAGATCTCCAACTTTGCACTTACATCCCACTGTAATTATTCCATCCCTCAGTCATTCAGTGATTTTCCTATATTGCCCTACACTCCTCTGCATTGATAGGACTTTCTCAATGTTTGTAATTATTATTTTTTTCTTCTTCCAATTCTACCTGCCAAATTCACTAACAGCATCACAACGCAGCTACCCCAGCACACAACACTGAACTTGGGATTCCCAGCAAACATGGGCCAGGTCTTGCAGGTGAACAAGACACGTATGGGCACGTTTGTGTGTCTGCAGCACTGGGGGTCATTGCTGACAGTGCCAACAGCGAGGTCGCGGGAAAAGTAGGGCCCAAGCATTGCGATACAGTTACGATCCCATACAGAGGGTCCTGAATGTCTGCATTCAGATTTCAGTAAAATGTTTCTAAATCATGTATTTTACTAATTTGCTTTTCTCTGAGTGTCCCTGGGACTGAGGTAGAAACACTGTTATTCAAAAGTCCTCTGAATACCTGGAACCTCTCCGAGACTAACCTTTCTTTATATACAGTACAAACAAGGGCTGGTTTTAATTGCAGCACAAAGGTTCCGCGTTTCTTCATCTGATCAGCTGTCATTTCAACTCTGCCACATGCTGGAAATGCAATAAAAAATTTTTCCACATGCACCCACTCTCTGGCAGGAGAGACAAGTCAACATACAAAATGATGCCATTGCTGAATAATGACAGGATACCGAGTGATTGATACCAGCGCCTGGGACTTCAAGGTAACTGTAATGTGCATTCTAATGCCATACATTTCACCATAACAAGCCCTTTCAAGATTATTAATGACTACAGGATTTTTTTAATGATGGCTGCTAAATAATGGATGACATAAAGGGCTGAATATTGTTTTCTATTACAGCAAACAAATTTACTGACGGCTTCACTGCAATTGCAATGGAAATACAGAGAGAAAACAAATACATTTCAATATTCACCCCATTAATTACAGGAATTGATACTTTCACAAAATAGTCTTCTGGAGTTAACACCACAACTGACTGCCAGGTTTTCTTTTCAGAAAACAATGTCTTTATGCTATGTCTTTGATTTCTAAAAGAATAATGTTCCCCAGGGAACTGCATGCTGCTTTTGGGCAAAGGCTTGTACCTTGAGGGACTCATGTAATTCAGAACAGGCTGACAGAGTCCTCCTCAGTAACAGCAGCTGAAATACACAAACTCTGGGGCAAGAACCCCGAGAAACAACTCATGTTAAGAACCAGAGGCCATCATCCCATGGATTGTAAATGAGCCCTTCCACTGAGAGACTTACACCCAACGCAAGCACCGGGTATGGGGAAATGATGCAGAAAGCAGCCCTGCTGCTCAGAGATCAGCCTCTTGGAGAAGAATGAAGGACATTCAGGTGTTTAGCATGCAGCGAAGCCTGAAATAATGATATACTCTACCAGTGACACGTAGGACTATGCTAAGCTATGCAGCTTCCATTTCACAGTTGATTCATGTCACATCGATGATAAGCAAACAGCGAGCACGCAGCTGTGGACATGCCCTGCTGGTTTGCTGCTGTGGAGAGGGTTCTGGGTTTCCTTCTCCAGGTTAACTAAGTCCTGCAAGCACAAGGACTGAGATAACATCTTGACTCTGTTCAGCTGCACAGATAGAGGAGACCCTACCCAGGATATTAGACAAACAGAAGACTAAGCCAGCTGTCTGATAAAGATAATGGGTTTAGACTTTTGAGTTTTTTTCTTACTTTTTGGTGAGCCATTTAAATGCACAAACACTTCAAGGAAGTACAAAGAATTTAATAAAAATCTACGGTAACTCTTGTCTCCAGTAACACTCCTAATAAAACTCTGCAATGACAGAAGCTCTCAGTATAATTTATGCCCTGTGTACATTCACACTTTCAGTTGTTCTGGACGAACTCACAGTCAGAAAACATTTTTTCATATCCAATAGAGCTGTACTCAAAAACTAGCCATCTATTTTTAACCTTGATGGGTGCTAAATCAGAATGGGATAAGTAGAGGAGAGAGCAGAAAAAGCACTGTTGAGCTCAGGAAAGCAGTCGCCCAACACTGGTGTTATGGAAGTGAGACCCAAAAAAATCCCAGTGCTGGCGAAGCTGGTGGAGTACACATCTCACCACCATCATCAGCCCTGGAGAAGCCACATACTGTGATACAAGTGCCCATAGGTCTTTGAAAAATGGGCCACCTACTTGTCTATAAACATCTGGAGAAAGGACAGGAAATGTTGCTGATAACCTGACTGCCTTGTGCAGACCTTGTCAACTCCTCTCCACTCCTTATGTTCCTTTTTTGACTGATGTCTTATTTCCTCTCTTGCTTGGCTCTAGTTTTCTTTCCTTCGTTGAACTTAAAAAAGATGGAATAGACCAATACCTAATTTGACTTTAATATTAGTTTGGTTACTCTATAAAACAGACAATGCTATTGATCTAGATACCAAGCTTTACGTTGTATAAATTGTCAAACATTTTAAATACATTGGTATAATGGATTAATGCCAAATTATAAATGGTGGATGTAACCTTAAAAAAAAAGAAAAAACAGCCACTATGTAGACATCTTCCTTCTCTTTTTATCTTGAAGCTAACAGGAATAAGTTACTCGGAAGAAATGCGAAAGCATTTGAATATTTTTAGAATTATGCAATCAATTATAGTTCAAAAGCAGTGGTTTTGTCAGTTTGTATATAATGCAGAAGCTGAAATAAAATGGCCTTAAACCCACCTCAGCCTTATCTGTGCTGAAAAGATAATAGGCAGGAGAATACCCAAGAGAGGTGAGAGGAGGCATGCTTTTGGATGCCATGCAAACAGAGCTTCTGCCATCCCCCAGGACAGTTATGTGGTTGCTTGTCTGGCCCCACCTCCATCCCAAGCTCCCGAAGAGCTTTCAGAAGTCCTGTACCAAACATTTAGCTTCAAATTAGCAGTTCCCACATCCAGTTCTAATCACCTCCTGGCTTTTATTACACCACTAACATACCTCCTAGAAACCAGAGAGCTCCTGGTGTGACAAATTGCTGTGAAGAGCAAGATAGAACTGTTGTTCCTTGCAAGCAGTTTAGCAGCACAACACACCCCTAAATGAAGCGGTCACTCTGCATATTTGGGAGGTCCAGGCATGACTCTGTGAGGAGCCAAGTGAGGTTTGGTGTTTCTTCCAAAAGCCACAGGTACAGCCACAGAGCATGGCAAGTCTTTAGTAGGCACCCTGCACTGGTACCCATTCCACCACCTGTGTGGATACCGTTTTTCAGCTCTCCCACACTGCTCACCTACCTAAAGAATGTCTGTTCCTTTTATAATGTGATCTTTGAGGAAGCAGAACTCAATAGAAGTTTCAAGATTCTGCTTCTGATCTTTCCCGACTAAGAGATTTCATTATTTGTGAGACAGTACAATAATCTAACATTACAAATGACAGTCACGAAGGGAATAGCAGAGCTGAGGTACCTCCTTATGGAGACAGGTATTTCGTGGTTGGAATTCAGTGCACCCTACCGGACATACAGGCAATGGTGTTTTTTTCTTTTATATTTACATCAGACCTTTACCAAATTAATCATATTGAGGTTAACTCATCTTCTCCTCCACTCCTACTTGAAAAGATACTGGAAAGACTTGGAGAGGGTCCCCAGCTCCCACATTTAGGGGTCCCAACAGTCCCTAGGTTTTGTGTCATCTGCATCTTGCTATGACCCTCCTCTACATTCTTAGACATCTGCCTCAAATCCAGACACACCATGGGGTACTAAAGGCAATCACTCAGCAAGGTGTTTAAGCCGATGTTTGTCATGCTCAGTTTTTGGTTTGCAACTCACTATCCTGGGCCTAAGTGTTCACTTGAAAGGGGATGGATGTAAGAAGATGGTAACTATTCAAAGCCTGTTACTGTCTGCTGACTTTCATCAATTGATTTGGGTTTTTTTGCAAAATTCTAAGTTTTAACTGGCCCCCAGGGGTACAGAAAAACTGAAGGTGTCCAACAAGAAAATACCTTGTGTATTGGCATGCCTGAAATCTCAACAACTAAGTCTTTGCACCAGCTTGTTCTGGGGATAGTAAGACAGATGGTAGAAAGCCAAAACAACACAGCCTGATCAAAAGAAAATCCTTCAGCTTACACATGGACATTGATAGGGAACAAATAAGAAAAAACTATGATGTCATTTCAGAGAGTCCCTTTCCTGTTCATAAGCTCTTATTACGAATTGTCCTCACAGAGCACTGTATAATTTACTCAGCCAAATTAAAAAGACGGAGCACGTCATGGAAAATTAGAAAGCAAAGTAATTAAATTAGAAAATGGAATATGTAAGTAATAAATGCCCAGAAACTATTAGAGAGCTAACGCAAGATGAGAAGGGAAGAAATGTTTATATTTAATTCCAAACAATGAGATTTATGACTAAAGTGATGGAAGAAGCTAGATGATGGCTTGTTTAATAAAAAAAGAAAGAGGTCACTAAATCGATACCTGACTAAGAGCTGAAATGACAGGTTGCCATAACATTAGAATGATCTATAAATTTGCTTTCTCAGTTAAATACATCACTATATTAAAATGGGTCTCATTAGAAAGACTGCCTAGTAACATAAAAAGAGGAAAGCTAAATGAAAGGAAGGAAAATATTAAAAGGAGAAAAACACTTTGGAGAATTGCATGCCTCAATATGCAAAAATATTGGGGCATGATAGCAAACCCAGGTGCAGCACAAGTAATGATTCCAGCGGGAATTCTCTCCGAACAGCTTGCAGAAACAGGTCTTAGTTTGCCAGGAGGAGTCAGTGCTTCACTAGAGAATGCTTTCCTTACCTTCAGGTGAAACAGATCTAAGGATCTCAGCCCAAGCTCTGGAGGACAGGAGCTCTCCTTGCAGAATGTCACCAAACTAGAAGTTAGGTGCAGCGAAGCGTGGGCTGGTCCAGGATGGAACTGAATGTCCCCTCTCCACTAGGGACAACTGCTCACCTGACATCAGCCCATGACAGGGAACATTGCAGTGTAGGGAGCCCTGCACAGCAGCCACACATCTCTCCTCAGCCTATAGGTGACAAAGAGAAAACTTTCCATGCCTGTCAGGGTCTTGAACTTCGCAGCTTCAAAAAATAAAAGGATGGAACAAGAACGGTCAGAGGAGCTCCTCAGGAGCTGCATGAAGGCATGGTGAAGAAAGTGACCACGTAGGTGAGACAAGTGAGAAGGGTCCTGTAACCTGTCAGTAGCTTTATCAGAAGTACGTGGGCTAAAGATTAGGAAAAAATCCCTTTGAACAAAAAAATTAGTTCACTTAATTGCTGCTCCAGAGTAAGAAAACCAAAGTGAAATTCCAGTCAATTTGAAACATGCAAAAATATATCCAAAAATTCATGACAAGTCAAAATCATCTTATTTCTAAAGCAAAACATTTTCATGGCCATTTAAAAAAAAAAAAGTCCACTGTATTTTTGGAAGAGCAAAACAGGTGCAGAAGCAAAGTGTTTGTTTTCAAGTTAAGCAAAACGTTTCATCTGGCACCACAAATCATTTTCCCCAAAAATACATCTCTTCGGCAATGGAATTAAAAAAGTGAAACAAAAATAACCTAATTATTCACCTGAAACCTGAAAGAAAAGATTTCAAATATGTCAGCAGCAGAAGATGAGAGAGCTGAATTCAAAGCAATAAGGAAGGGCAGGGATGTGGAATTAATCTGAAGAAGAGATAGCTTTGCCATAATTCACATAATCTCATTAGAAAGTCATATTCCTTTAGCAATACTTTGTTTACTTCTGCTTTGCACTTGTCAGGTTAGAGTCTTGTGACATCTGGGGGTCTCCCCTGGATGTGTAGCACATAATGACAAAATGATTTATTAAACACATGAAAGCCTGTCATTCAGACTAAAAATATTCTTATTTATGCATTCAGAAGATTATGTTCAGAAAGAAATAATAATTATAGTGCCTAGGTGAAGGAACAAGAGATTTGAGAACTGGTCCGCAGCATGTATGAACACACGCTGGCTTTTCACGGACAGGACAAATGAGAAATGTTTGATATAATTTACATTCCTGTTAGTTTCACAATTGCTCTCACAGCTTGACAAGACCAACCTTCAAAAGCTTCTCACTGTGTAATGGTGAGAGAAATACTAGTTTGACATCTCTGTTAGAGTAATTCTGTAATGAACTCAAGTCCAATCCTTATAACAAGTGAACACGCACCAGTAAGTTCTATTTTCCTAGTAAGGCGTGATTAGAAGAGCAGAAAGAGGGATATTTAAATAAAACCATCCCCTAGAAATAGATAAATGGGGAGAATGAACTATGTAAGAAGGAGGGGAATAACACCTTTCATTGTCACAGGGATGCATCTCGCCTCTCAAGAAACACTCTGGGAGCACACACACAAGCTTCAGTTTCTAGGAAAGCCTCATTTTTGCTTACAGTTACGAGCAGTAGCAGCTCCACATCTGTCTCAGTCAGCTACATTTATTGACAGCACTGAGGTTACTCACATGAGTAAACCTCTGAAAAAATCATCTCTGTCAAGCAACTCATAAAATATCACCACTTCCAGAAAATGTTACTTTCAAACACTGCAGAGAGGACACTTGTATTGAGCCCATTAAAGGGCCACTGTGTCCAACAGCTGTCGTTGAAAGAGATGGTCAGAAAGGTCAGTAGTTACTTGGTGTTACAAAATGCTCACAGAAAGACACAACTTGATGCACTACATCTTCAAAATCCCAGAGGATTTCACTCAGGCACCTTCCCCATGCACAGAGATAGACATGCTCAGGGCGCATGTTCCAAGAACCAAAACATCCAACTAGAAAACACTATAATAGGCAACAGATGCAGAAGTGTAACAGGAAATTAAGATGTTCTTTGGGAACATGGGAATAAATGGGGCTTTACGCAAGAAATAATCATAATACAACTACTCATTTATACACGACAGCCTTCAATTATCGAACATTTAAGTAAGAGGCAAAACAGCTCAGAGAAAAGCAAAAATCAAAGTGGCCTGACAAAGAGGGGACCTACAGGAGGAACAAGGAGCCCGTGCTTTCTCTTGCTGCAACGCAGCCAGTCCAAGCTGTGGTAACTGTCCCTCATGAAGGCTGGGAGGGCACTCACAAAGGTTTTGGCATAACAAACAAGCATCATCATCATCTACAATCAGCAGGAAGGAGAAGGCTCCTCCAGAGGGTAAATCAGAGCAGGAGGAGAAACTTAATGTAGCTCTTCAAAGCATCGTCTCTATGAGATCTTCTCTCCTTCCTCTTCACTGCCATCAATATTAGATGGAGACCAGGACTTTTCGCCCATCCTTCATAATTCACCAAACATTTCATAATAGCTTCAGATTTTTATTTCATCTCAGGCTGAATTTTGTTCCAACTTTTAAGTGGATCACAAAAAGGGTTCCTCAATAACCACACTCTGAACATGGAGGCAAGCAATGATCAAAACATGTTCAGCAACTTTTTCTGTCAAAAACCCTTTTCAGCACAGAACCCTTTTCAATCATAAGGCTGAGTCTACTGGGTTCCTTTAGGTGAGACCTAAGGTCCACTCACAGAGATTGCAACCCACAACAATGTTTCCATCTTCCTCTTCCTGCACCTTGGAGTCATTCAGCCCCAGCTCTCACGTAACCTGAATTCCTATCGTGTAACACTGACAGCAGCCAGAAATCTCCAGACTTCCCCTAGATCCTCCCCCTATAAATATAAATACAAATAACATGGTGTCCTTAAAACTAGCTGGTTTCCAAGGGGACATGAGGAAAAAGCAACTCAGAAGGAGAAAGAATGCAAGTGGAGATTGCACAGAAAAATACCAACACAGCTCAGGAAAGTAGCATGGTGTTATAGTTGCTGTGCATCAACCCTCAACTCCCCCTGGCCGTGCTTATGCTGCTCCAGATCTACCTGAACTACCTTTATATTCAGGTTCTGGTCCCAGCCTAGCTGCAATGATACACTTCTCCCAAAACAGGCTAAACATCCACTCAAGAGGTAGGAGAAATTATCCTACTCTGAGTGCTGCGCAGACATGGCTAGACCCAAAACACCAGGAGCATAGTGGTGGTGATGCTACTGAACATCACTATCCATAACTTGGATTATTAGTTCTAAATTTGTGGATGACATGAAATTTGGGGGAGCACGAGATACAGCAGGAGCTTGGAATACATAACTTGCAGGTGTCCCTCTCAACCTAATTTTTTCTATGATTCTAGGACACGCAGACCAACATGGTTAAGAGCTTCCACTTCTGCTTGTGGTAGCCACCATCAGCTGCTTTTTCATGGCCAACTGAAAGATGGAGGGACAAGCTAAGTCTACCCTCTGACTCTTTGCTACATTGCAATCCCATTTCACATAAGTACACTAATTGCATGATCCGGGCATGTGGGAAACACTAGTTCTGTGCCTAATGACACTGAGATAATTGGCTGGCATATGGCACCATAAAGGCTGATCCCAGCAGCATCAAAGCGCTATTTGTTACCTCCCAGAACTGGGTGTTGGCAAAGATGAGCAGTGATTGCTTTCAGAACACCATTTGTCTAAATAGGAAGCCTTAGGACTCTTCTGGGCATGAAACGTCCACAGCTGCACATTTATTCAGCAGGAACACTTTAATCTTCCACAGCCTCTGTTAGAATGAGCTATTTGGTTGCAGAGAGTTAAGAAGAGGTGAGCAACAGCAAAACAGCCTGTAAAGGTGGAGAAACGGATCCATAGTCAAAATACTGGTTTACTGGGAGAAAGGAGAGTTCAAGAAATGTTAAAAATGTATGTCAGCAAAAAAGCACTGTGGATCTGTTGGAGTTACATCTACAGTGGATCCTCCCAGACCATATTTGCTGCTCAGAAAATAATAAGAAATAAATTTAAGAAAAACATTTGGTGTAGTGCAATATGCTAAGGAAGCAGTGTAAAACCAGCTAGTCTGAATACAGCCCAGAAGAGTGCGACACAGCGTTGACAAAGCATTATGTAAACAAACTACCTCGAGTAAATGCATGTTCATTGGTGGGATATACTGTACTGTAGCATTTACAAACAATTTGTCCAAAAAGATCTGTTTCTTTTGCTACATCATGTTCCAGGAATTAAGATAAAAGAAAAAGAGGGAAAAAACCAGATTCAGTCCTGCTGCAATAGAAATACACCATCTGACTGGGTAATGCAGAATACAAGCTAAGCATATTCACAGGCTCTTTGACATCCCATTTTTTGCCAAAACAATACAGACAGACAAGCAAGTTTAAACCAACAGCATATATTGCTTTGCATGATGATTCAGAATGCAGAAGTACAAAGCTCATCTTCAAAACTATTATCTTTTCTTCTAAGGGAGCATTATTTTTACAACTCCAGCAAGCACTATCTATTAAACCCTCTGCTTATCGGTATTGTTAATTTGTTGCATGAATAATGAATATGCATTCTTGTCTGAAAGCAAAACTGAGAAAGACAGAGGAATAAATTAGGGAAGGAAAATTGTGTACCTAAGGTGACGTGAGCCTGCCACCACTCTGATCCTAGGAGGGGTCCCTTTCCCTCCTCTCCTTGGGTCTCTAGGGCAGGATTCACACTGGGAAGTGCCCAGCACATATGGAGTGCTACTGCCAGTTGTAAGCCCTGCGGTAGTTATTTCCCCAGCTGCTACAACTTCTACTATCCATGGTTAAGCCACCCAATGACAGCCAATGACCTCAAGGGCTTTGCACAATACTAGGGACCTAGGGGACCTTCACTAGGGACGTTCACACATCTGTGAAGATGCACAGAGACAACCTTTTAGGTAAACTATAGACACAGACCACCCTCATGACAGAGCACCTTTTCATCCCCCTCCCAGTCAGCAGGGCTACTCCTGAATAAACACAACCAATGCTCAACAATACACCTTTATGTCCATCTGTCAGGAGGACGTGCTGGCGTCAGGCATGATGGAAGGATTCTGGACACAAAAGGCCAATGACAAGGACACTAACAGTGGGCTGCGGTCCTAACTTTCCTGGTGATGTCTGCACTGCATGAGGCTCCTGCTCTGCGCCAGCTCTGCAGTGCCATATGTCTGTTTATACTTTATGCCATGCACCTATTGGCACGTGCACGACCAATGCATGAGGTGCTGGCATGGAAGTCAGAGAGGCCTGGGGTCTCCTGACAAGCTTTCTGATGTCAGTTTATTTTCCCCATGTTGCAAGATATCTTCCTAAAGCCCACGAGAGCTAAACCCAACACATGCACTTTTCTCCAGACCTTTCCTGGGCTTGCTTTAAATCTCTCCATAAAGTTGAAATATGTTTTCAAGAATTTGCTGAGAGATTCTGGGCTTCAGACTTCTTTTATATATGGGCCCTCCCTCACCCACTGGGGGCAGGAGAAGCTCAAGCTCTCTCTGAGGACACCCACCCATCCCCAACCAGCTTTCCCTTGGTTTTATCTGATGGTAGGACGCCCTCAGCTCAGTGCAGGGCTTTCTGCAGCTGCGTTCAGGAACAGGATTTCTATGACTACATATTACACAAGAGTTATGAGTCATCTCTTTTGAAGAGATGGATTTTATACAAGGAAAAAAACCTATTTTATACAAGAAAAAAAACACCGCTACAGTATTCGGGACCAGACGAATGACATTCACTGCACATCCACTGGTTTTGGCCAGAGGGATCCTCATCTCCCTCCCAGTGACAAACCAAAGGCTTCCTTGTGACAAAGAATCCCTCAAGAGAGAAAACTGTTCTGTCCAGGAACCACGTATCTGCAGACAGTGGTGCTCCTCGTACCCCAGACTGGATAGATTGAGCCTGCATTAGTTCTGTGCATGCATATTTATGTTTTGTCAGTGGAAAGATAGACGGGATATAAAAAGAACAGCTTGATATGAGAAAGAGCCGTCTGCCTGCTTTGTCCATGATGTGGTCATTTGTCATTCACTAGGTATTACCTACTGCCCAAGGAAAAATATGTCATAAATATGGGAAGGTTTCAGACCAAATGTTTGATGCACTTGGATAGGAAATGAGGATGAAAATAAGCTATATGTGCCCATTAAAAATGCACACACCACATTATAAAGGATGGTGAAAAATAACCATGAATCTGTTATCTCAGTAACATACCACTGTCGTGCCTTCAGAGAATACCCAGTAGCACAGGTTGTGTCTCTCTTTTGACACCCATAACTAAAGACATTTCCCAGCAGAAGCAGTAGGACAGAGGATCCATGAGAAACTTGATGGTTTTCTGCTGAACATTTTTAAGGAAAAAGGAACTGATTTTTTTTTCTACTTGATCTGGTAGATATTGGCTTAGGGCTCTCATGAGATTTTTCTGTCACCTAAATTTAACGATTACATGTTTTGAGGGGGAAATTAAAAGACAATGCTTCTGTCAGTGAGCATGCTTGGCTTACCTTAACTGAAAAGATATAGCGATCGAACTCTGATAAATATTTGTTATATCTGGTGATTATTGCACTAGCATCATTTTTATATCCATGAACTAAATCATAAGCATGTCCTCGTGACTCAACATTTACCATCTGAAATGGATAGCTAGAATAAAAGCGTAACAGTAAATTAAGAAACAAATTGCATGGTAGAAAAAGGCCAAGCAGCTACACAAACAGCTATGAATTAAAAAGTCTACCACCATAGTCCATGCAAATCAGATCAACTGTAACCATTCGACTAGATTAACAGTAATTTTTTCAATTTACTAGATTAAAACTAGCAGGTGTGCGTCATACTGATATTTACTGGGTGAAAAAAAGGTGGTGCTCAGGCCTGGGTCCTGGATGAGTTCACGAGTCAGAGATGCAGCCAGGAGTGTTCATCATGCATTTTACCAGAACATACAGTTCAGCCAGTAAATGTAAACTCCTCTGGTTGAGATGACTCCGTCCAATACTTTGAGTCTCCGGGTGGTAAGCAGCTAATCCTGACAGCAGCCAATTCCCTTTTCCTAGCAATCAGCAACCGAGTTTACAGTGGCAGTTTTATCTGCAGTGTTTTGCACTCTCAAAACTAAAACTCGAAAATCCGTCTCCATCAAAAAGCTGGAATAGCCATAAGACAGTGCTTAATGCACAATTAGTGCCATGTAAAATGTCTGAGACTAATTTCTCAGCTGATGTAAAACAGCTAAACTCCACTGGAGTTTACCGAGATATTTTGTCCATTTATAGAAGGAAAGGAACATCACGCCAGTTTCTTCTAGTTTGACTGAAGCTACTCACTTTCAGCTCTGTCAGCTACCTTCAAATATTTTGATTAAAGTTTTTCTAAGTGCGGAGGAACGGATGGGTGAGGGAGCTGAGTAAATTATGGATTGTCATTTGGTTTCTGCCAACTTAAATCTGGTTCAGTTCACATGGAGGAGGTTGTTTTGATGGTTTCCTAACAGCCCTTCAGAAGCCGTAGAAAATAACCATTCATTTTTTCACTCCTGATTCTTCAAGACAGGATCTGTGCTGGAGGGTGAAAAGCCATATACTGTGTGTCAGGACTAAACACCTAAAAGCAGGACCTCTCACGAATGCCAAATGGCTTTCCCCTTTTCTCTTGGCGTTGCCCAGGCAAACCACCACTACCAAACCAACTTAAGAAACACGACAGCATATTTAGCTCACAGCCACTCTCAATTCACAGCCACTCTCAATCAAGATATGGCCAACATTCAAATGTGCTGTGGTTACATTGACACACAGTTCTGCAGACTGTTGTTATGCGAGCTGTGCAGTAATCCTTGAGGACTGAAGAGAACCCAGGTGTACCTCCACGCTCACCTGCCACAGTCCCATCAGTGCTTATGCAGGTTAAGTGCAGTGTAACTACTAAATGTAATGCAGTTTCCTTGATTTAAATGACACCACCAGCACTGGGCATAATTAACACTATTAAGCTCCTCTGTATTTAGGGTTTGCTGAGTGGTCCTAGCAGGGAAAAGCCTTGAGCTTTCTTCTACTAGGGAAGGAGCTAAGAAGAGACAAATTTCAGAACACATTATTAAAAAAAGGAAAAGCCTACACACCAGCTTGCAAGCCAGAGCAAATTTCCTCCACTGATTAAAGCAGGTCTACCACATCAGCACCGCTGAGTCAGAGAACCAGATCAATTCTAGAAATGCTCTGTGTAACAGCCAGCAGCAGTGAGGAAGGTCACACACAAAGTTAACTGTGTCATGCCTTCAAGACAGGGCTCTTAAATAAACCATGAGGAACATTTGTAGCTGTTCTTAATATACGCTTTCCTTTCTGTTCACCCCCAAGCCTGGTGGACAGGGTCTTGGGGAAGCAAGGCATTCATTAGGAGAGGTGGAAATTTGAATTTGTCAGCCAGCAGTGTCAAAACCAAAAATGAGGTGCAGTCTTTATACCTGGTCCCTTCACTCCTGTAATTCTGCAGTGAAACAAGCAGCCAAAGATGAAAGCCCACGCTGCATTCTTAAACAACTGCTCTGCACACTCTGTCAAAGGTGATGAAGGGCAGAAACTCTCCTTCTTTCAGGAAAACGTAATTCTCTGTACAGGTGCAGAGACCACCAGTAACACTAGGCAGGCAGCCTGAGAGACTGGAGAAGGAAAGGGGCACCAATGAAGCAAGCTGCCCCTCTAACAGCTCTCCAGGACAAAGCAGACTCCTCATTGGCTATAGAAGCTCTAAGACCCTCCCATGGACAATGTGAGAGCCAAGACCCTCCCATGGACATGTGAGAGCAGACAGCCCACCCCCCACCTTGTCCCTCTGACACACGGACCACTGCAGGTGCAGACCACCATGCTAACCATGCCTAAAGCCCTGTCCATCCAAAATAACCCTGATGTGGTCAGCATCCAAAGGAGACCAACTGTCTGTAAAGCCTTTCCACCCTTCAAAACCCCTGAATGTGTTTTATGACACCAGCCACTGCTTTTTATCATTAAAATTCTCGTGGCTTTTTCAAACCTTTGCTTTAGGTTCTAAGCTTTTTCAGACTTGCAGTTTGCTTGTTTTTCACAAGTAGGTTCTAACATTTTGTACTTTCTCAGGGGCTTCCTTTCATAACCACATCACTGAGAGTTCTGGGGCTTTGAGACAAACCCAATTATTTTGGAAGTTCCAATAAGACGCATGAGTTTATAATCAATGATGATATCAAATGTACATATTAAACATCCTGTGAACATTTACCTCACAAAGTTATGCATATAACACTTCAAGAATGATTTCACATAACCAGTGACACTAAAAATATCATACACTGCTCAATACAGTTATTAATAAGGGCTCAAAACTGCAGTGAACAAGCTTTTCATCATACCTACTCACCACCAATCTTACAGCAGTTACTTCTGATGACTGAAAAGTTACGGAAATGTTCCTACCACTGAAGACAGGCTTTTCTGGTGGGGCATGTGACAGTAAATATTTGAAGGAGTGAAATGAATGGTGAAGCTACCACTAGCCTGTTTCACTACCTTTTTGCTGGTCTCGGTTTTGCTAAGGTGTGCAATGCTAAGGTGTGCAAAGGCCCATACCCCAAAAATCAAGAGGAGGATGTAGAGAAATAACACAAACTACGTGGCTCTAATCAGCAGGAGTAACTCAGACTATTAGAGTTGTGAGTTCTCATAGGCTGCCAGACTGAGGCACACCACAGCTGCTAGAAGGATCTCCCAGCCCACAGCAGAGTGCCCTTTGCATGGAAGCCCAGCACGAGGGGAAGGATGGCATGCAAAGCTTATCTTGACATGAAACAGGACTCGGCTGAGGCACACACCCAGAGAGAGGAGGGAGAAAGCTTTCTCAAGCTCCTAAGGCTCAACATGGCCTTCTTCATATTAAGTACTATCAAGAATATGCCTGTCTGAATCTTAAAAGTATCAAGGAAAAAAAACAAAAAACAAAAAACAATGAAGACAAAAACAAGAATGAAGACAAACATAAAAAACCAAATCAACTCTTTTCGTCAGTTTGGGTTTTTCCCAACAAACATGGTCTATTTGAACATGCTATGATTGAGAACCATAAGAAAATCCCAGCGGAAGTTGTATCAGAACTTCAGCTAAATTAGCAGTACATACAGTTTTAATATAAAAACCAGGAAATCAGTTCCAGTGAATAGATAAGGTACTTTTGGTCTTAAATCCAGCATTACATAAGTGAAATGATTCATCAATATTACTGCTTTTGTTTCTTCTTGTTACACAACAAGCAATAATGAATATTTTATCAATAAGAATGCAGGTGGATAAGAAAGATTGTGAGGTTTTGGGTTGCATTTAAGTAAAGCATTTTCATTTTATTCAAGGCAGAAAAAAATGTGACTCCTCAG
This sequence comes from Ceryle rudis, assembly GCA_033439905.1. NCBI lineage: Eukaryota > Metazoa > Chordata > Aves > Coraciiformes > Cerylidae > Ceryle > Ceryle rudis. The sequence goes on along the minus strand of JAAGNO010026586.1, from coordinate 120,068 downwards.
TTTTCTGTGAGTGGAGCCTTTGATAATTTTACTACTAGTAAGCCCTGTGATTTTCTGCAGGCAAATTTCACAAGCAGCAATGTGAGCTGACACAGAGTGGGCAGTGCCAGCCTGTTAGTTCATAAAAATAAGTTCTCTGCTTTTATGGTGGTTTCTGTGAACTCCACAAAGCTGGACTGAAAGCATGTGCTCAATAGTTAGACTAACTGACAAGGAATCAAGACTTGTGCATTCTCAAGTCTCTTACTAACTCATTCCACGAATGCAATAAAGTCATCTGGCTCTCCCATATGCTTGTCTCCCTGACTTCACGACAACACTCCACCATCAGCATTCCATAAGAGGATACTGGGGCTCATTCAGATGAGGTTTATGGTGTTCTTTAAGGCTCCTACGTGAAAGGTGTTGCCATCAATGTTTCTAACTGTAGGGCCTTAAAACGCAGCACTCACACCAGCGTGTGCTCTATTGCTCAAATCAGTGCAAAGTAAACAACAAAAGAGGTTCACTAACATGTATAGAAGCATTTAGGGGACAAATATTTGGGTTCTGTTAATATTGATCTTTAGGTCTTGACATGAACCAAGAACAGATTTGAGGATAGAGCAGTAAAACCCAGATGATGTGGCTCTTAGCTCTATACCTTACCTAACCACACCAAAAAATTCCATGTTTTATTTATTTGTGAAGAAAACCCTGAAAATAAACTAGATTCACTTTCCAATACTTGTCGCAACTATACCTTCTGTGTGCGTGAGCCCTAAAAAGAGTGGGTAGAGGCAAGAAGATATGTTGCAATAATATCTAACATGAAGAAGCTTATTTATCATCTTTGAATGCCAGCCTCATTGCAGAATCTCAAAGCTTGGTGTTTTCACAAAAGAGCTTTGAGGAGTCTCTAGGTTTTTTTTGTCCCATGAATCTGACATTGGCAAAGATTTATAGCACAAAAAAGAGAATATTATGCAAACCAAACCAATTGTTCTTAGCCTCTCAATCTTTTCTTTTTTTTTTTTTTTCATGAAACAATTCTGCAGTTAAAGCAAAAAGCAAATGCCAATATACCTCTCCAGAGCAGGCGATTCAATTTTAACTCCAAGTGCCATTCATCACAGAGTTAGCTGCTTCCTTGCTATGCCTGCAGCAAGTTCCAATTCAAGTACATTAAGCAATTGGTCTTTTGATAATGCAATTAATTGATGGAACTGGAACTTTATTGTAGCTGGATTGCCTATCAAATAACACTTGTGGAAGTCTCTACGTTCAAATAGGAAGTATGAGTAAAGTAGAAGTAGGAGTAAAGTGAATTCACAGAAATTACATGCGGTATTCTACATAAAACTTTTAGAAGTTTGTTCCTTTCTGGTTTTTTTAAGCTCTGACTAGGACATTTATGTTCAACATTTATGGCATAAAGGCTTTTAAAAATTACTTTTTAGTAATGCCATAAAAGGAAAGAGAAGAAAAGATGGAAGGCTGGTTTTGTAGGATGTAACTACATTATAAACCCATCAGGAAAGGAACAGTACCCGTTGGTTCACACTGTCGCTGTTTTGGCATCACGCAGCCCCGATTTTAATTGGGACCCCCAGGCAGTGCTAAGTTAAAAACAACAAAGAGCAGCTCTAGTAAGACTGAAAAATTATCCAAATCTGGAAATCTCAGCTATTAACTCAAAAGAACATTTTGGCCTAAATCTTTGGGCACTTGCTCGTTTGTTTGGTTGGTTTTTAATTTCCACAGCTAACTGACATTTTGGTGAAAATATATTTAGCTCCAAATCTGATTTTTATTGCAAAACAGATTAAAATATAAAACTCAGCCCTACCCGTCCCATGCTAATTAATAACAAAGGAAGAATACTAAATGTAGAAGACTGAAATCTCAACAAAAATTACAGGACTGAAAGACATGTCTATAAACCACCTTTAAAATAATGAAGGCAACTTAGAAGTATATTGGCAGCCACTCTCAAAACGTGCAGACTTCACAAGATATCTGTATAGTACTATGTCTTTATGCTTCTCTATATTGGCCATAAGCAACAGCTTAAACACTTAATGCAGCTAACTGCATGAGAGAATTGGTACATCCTTGCGAAGAGAATAGTTTTTAAATGTAAACCCCACTTTCCAAGTTGAGTGCTTGCTTGGCCATTGGACTACTCAAGCATCTAAAAAGAGGAAAAGTCAAATCCCAGAGAGCAGTACTGAGAGATTTTCTATAAATATGAACACCTAATTTGTTGTGAGGATCTGTGGATATTAATTCAGAGGGATTCTAATTACCACAGTAATGCTGGGCCTTTTGATAAAAATATCTATTCTAAGCATCACTTTTTATCTCCTAATTGAGCCTAAGCATATAAGAGCTATTTTGTTGCATGAGAAGACTTAAAACCTCTCCTTTACGACTCATTAGAAACTACAGCTTCTTGTTGGTACAAAAGAAGTCCTGACTCACCCAGTTTGCTTTTGTACTGCACCAGAATTGCCTCTCTCCAGTTGCCAAATGGAGGTAAGAACTGCCATCCTAATATTGGTAAATGTCCAGAACTATCCAAAATCCCTCCTCAACGGTAGTCAGTAGCAGATGTCCACATGTATAAGATTACCCTAATGGGTATTTATGCCATAAACCACTATTTTTATGCAAAACCAATTCATCTCCAGTCAAGATGTAAGACTCTGAAGAAGACTGAGGTATGGTGTGTCTCCAGGATGTCACCTCACTAAGCATTACCATGAAACTGCCACATCTGTGTATGTGGCAGGCTCACTAAGTGAACAACCACTTTACCCACAGCCATTTCTGTTACCTTTCTCTCCCCCCAGTTTTCCTCAGCCACTGTCTCATTTGTCTTGTCCAGCCGTGGCACTGCCGGGTGGGCTTTAGAATGTCATTTTTAAACAGCATGTAGCACAACAGACCACAAACTGGATGCTGAGCACAGAGGCTTCAGTCAACCCTAAAATGAGTCACATGCATGATTTGTAAAACTGACTTAACAGAGTAAAACATATTTATTTCCTCTTCCCTTCCTCTCCTTAACACGCTCTTATTTTCTCCCCAGAAAGTGTATGGAAACTAAAAAAAAAAAAAAAAATTAGACTCATCTTGTCTAGAACATACCGGGAAAACATCTTTTTAAACTTTTTTTCATTTTCAAACATTTAAAAGCTAACTTATTAAAAAACTTTGGCATTTGAGAAAAAAAAAAAGTAAAAATCAGAATTAGCCTCACAAGTTCTCAACAGTGGAAGAGTTTATCTAGCAACAACCCATGTCTAATTTTCAGAAGGAGATGAGCACAGCAGAAGGGGTTCAGTTTGTAGGTGACAGATGAGCATTTCAGAGAGTTATGAGCTGAAAATCTCAGAGCTGTACCAAATCCTCACAAACGTGCGCAGGCTTTCCCTAGACAGCTTAGTTTAGATGGGTTCCCTAAAACGTGGGCAATCATGGAAAAAGCAAACAATGTTTGCAGATATAGAATCTGTGTCCCACAAAGAAGGCTGAAATATTTTCCCAGCCTGTTCCTTCAGCTGCCCATCTGTTATCACACACTGTATGTCAAACAGTCTCAGAACCGTTGGCACAAAAGGACGTGACAGACTCAAGTGGATGACGCGAGTAAGGAGTGACATTTGCAACGTTAATAACAGGAGCTGGAGAGATTAATCGGTGGCTCTGACCCCTGCTTCTCTACCCAGTAACTATTTCCATGCCAAAAAGAAGTAATCTACCCCTCTATTGTCTTATTACTCCTGATTGTGGAAGTAACGTTCTTGCAGCTCTGACAGAGGGAGGAAGAGGTAGTGTAGATTCATATCCAAAGGCAGGCTTGTTTGTCTAAAGGCTTCTTAATTTTCTGTCACATTTTGGTCCAATAAAATATACTACCCTTCCCTCCAGATGCTGCCTGTTACTGCACAGGTCATCAATATTGCAATTACATGCGGTATTCTGCCTCGATCAGCACAATAAAATATCACTTAGAGACTTGACCTCCAGTTTAGCAGTCACCTCTCTCCAACACACTGGGACTGTTTGTCAGGTAAATATTTAATTTGCTGCATCCCAAAGCAGGAAATTAATAGGCCATCTGCATACCCATCACCCATTTACTGTGCAAAATTCCTCTTTGTAACCCTCCTTTCAAAACCAACGCAACCTGATTACAAGCATCTAATGACAATTTATCCCCCAAATAGGTTGAACAATTCCCCTTCTCTTCCTCAAGCCCGTGCCATGACATAATTTGGACTGGAGGCAACGAGCCCATTATGCAATAACACATCAAAACCCTTAGAAGCAGGTTCTACCATTCTGCTGTGGGCGCATAATGCCCCACTTGGCGTGAATTCCCCTCAACAGTGTTGGGGTTACACAAGTATCAAGGTGCCAAAGAGCCTGAATGAAAGGAACTTGGTCTGCCTCAAAGCCAAAGTGTATTAGAAACTTAACAACTGGACGCTTTATGGAAAGAGTGACTCACTTTGAAATTTCAGAGCATTCTGCAATACAATCCCATTAACCCAAATTAAGAAATTCATCTGAAATGTCCAGAAATCTACTGCCAATCAGAAAAAGGAGTTAAACATGCAAACACATGCACTTTTCCCTTTTTTTCTCGCTGAAAAGGTTTTCTTCTCTTGGTATTGGTTTGTTCTCTTTTCATTTCATCCTTCTGCCATCCAGTCTAAGCTAATGAGATACACAAGGCATTCAACTCCTTGAGAGTGCTACTTTCTTTCCAAAAAGTTTTAATGAAAAAAGTTTTCTGGCATTACAATTAAATCAAAATAGTGTAGGATCACTTACAATTTTTAACAAGCTGCCAGCCTTTTTTCTCATCACTTTTTCTCCCTTACTCCAATTAAAAAAATAAGAGTATTTTTTAGATCAGTCTGCAGAAATACATTTCACTTTGGAATTCACTCATGTGTTCTTTAAAAACCACTCAGCTGAATCAAATTCGTATCTGCATGACAACGAACGATTACACAGTTATTGAAGAGGAGTTCATTTTCTCTAATCATCCTGTATATCGAAAAGGAAAAAAATACAGAAAATGCCTTTAACAGAGAGATTTAAAAAAATAAAAATTAAAAAAGAGGAGGAAAAGGAAAGAAATATACTCCAGGGAAGAAAGTGCAGAATATTAATAGATTCTCCATCATCATCTCTAAAGGTTTTAACAGCCCCTAGGGTTCACGCTGCAGTTCTTGACACCTTAATGCAAAATGAACATTGGTACAATATAATCTTGCTGTTCCTCATTCACTTCCCTACTAACTTGGCCTTCTTACAGCACCTTTAGACAGATTTAGAGAAGAGCATTTGACTTCTGAACTACCAGGCTGTCTCTCCCATCATATCTTGCCCTTCAGATAGGAGCATAGCTACTAACCGTGGCAAAAACTGCTCATACAGCGAAGTGTAGAGCGCATCAGTGAGATGATGGACAGACTTTATGGCCTTCTGAAAAGCCTTCTTATACAGAAATTAGCTGCAAATATTCTCATTCTTTGTAGAAGCAGAAGGCACCACTGTGAATTCTAATGAGCTTTTTGCCTTACAAATACACAGCTCAATAGGATGTAGTTATATATATCAAATTGCAAGAATTGCCTCTCAATTACTTTCTTCCCCTCTGGTCATTAGACTACAGGAAAGAGCTAATGCCAGCTCTGTCTCAGTGGCTGCTTTAGAACACCAAAATACCCACCCTGATTTATTTCATCTTTAAATAAAATTTTCTGCATCTTTCTAATCTTTCTTCACACAGAAGCGTCATCAATTTTGCCACCAGGCTGTGGACTCCTCTTCTGTCTGCTCTACTTTTTATATCACAGAGAGTTACCATGAAAAGCAATATTCACAGGGCAGGAGGCCCATCATTTCCCAGAAGTGCTCTTCAATCTTTTGAGTATTACGTTTCATCATTCGTTTGCTTTCTGACTCCCTCTGCACACTAAGCAGAACTTGTCCTTCCAGGAATTCTGTCCAGAGTCAGAGTTCCAGTGCTTAAGGGGACAAAAGGCAAGGCACCAGTTAAGAGGCCTTTAACCTATGAACTACTTGCAATATATATACTCTTGCAAGATACATATATAGCTCTAATGCCAATCCAAAAAGGCTATTCCATCTCACTTATTAGTATCAGTATCAGTATGTGGCAGAAGCCTGGCCAGGCACCCTCACATATGTCTCCTCGATACCGGTGTCTGGGAAAGCCTAGAGCCATTATTAAAAAGAATTTGCTAACTAGTGATTTGAAAAAGTCCTTGTGACTCCATTTATTTCTGCCAGTATAAGTGGATATGCAGGTGGCTTTGGTCCTTATTGCCTCCATTATGTGCCAGTTACTGCCACTGCACTCTACAAGAACTTAACACTGTGCATACACGGAGAAGCAGTCTGTATCTCAGACTGATATGCACATGATGCAACCATGCTGTACCAGAACCAAAAAAGCTCAGCAGCTTATCATGGACTGAGCTGTTTGGAAAACAAGAATACTGACTCATGAAGGAAAAACAAACAAACAAACAAACAAACAAGATAATCAAGGCTTCAGAAGTTTACTTCTAATGCCAACAAGAAATGAAATCAAGCTCCCTTTAACATTTTGTGAAAGCAAAATGGCAACCCAGTGGAGATGGAACTTGTGTGTCTCGTGTGTCACCTGAGCGGCTTCACCATCGAGACAGAATCCTCCAACTTACCTTTCCTCTGTCCCCTTCCCTGGGCTGACACAAATCAGTTTGGGGTTTTTTCCTGACCAGAATTCCATTTTAGCCAATATGATTCCAGAAGCCAGTTCTGTATCATCTAAGAGACATTTCCAAGTACTCCAAGAGTCCAGTCAGAGGCGATAGTCTAGAAAGAGGCTGTAGCTGAAGTGGGAGGAAAACCAACAACATTGTGTTGTTTCTTCTGCTGTGAGGTCGTTCTGAATGGTGGTGGAGCACTGAAAAAAACATGTATGTGCATTCACATGTACCACAGACTTACTGCAAAGGTACTAATGACACTTGCAAGAATTCCAGAGTAGGGAAGAGTCTGTGCTACGCTAGAATGGGAGGCACTTGAAACTCAAAAAACACTATAAATCTCCTGCACTATAAATGTCTGGAAGCAATATAGGCATGTTAATTGTGAAGAGCACAGGCAGTCTGCCTCTCCTTGATTTGCTGACTTTTGAAGGAAGATCGATTAACACACAATACATCAGATCCACTCCTCCCTGCCAAAGGCAGGCACTGAGAAGTGCTGCACACTGCAAGATCTGCTCACTTTTGTAGCACCACAGGAGCAGCCACAGTTATAGAACATTAAAACAGATTAACTGCAGCAAAAATTATAATGGACCAAAGCTGAAAGTCTCAACTGGTCAAGCCAAAGGCTTTAAGAGACTTCATTGCTCAAGGCAATCAAGGTTTCAGATATGGAATATGGAAATACCCCACAGCTAACAGACATGTAGCCATTTCCAGACTACTTCAACAAAATTCTTCAGGAAACATCTGGTGACTTGTTGCTGTGATTGAGGGTTAACTCCTGCAGCCTGCTCTATGCTTTTTGCCTCTGCCAGCTCCAACAGTCAGCTTTTGTTGGCTGCTTTCTGACTTAGGAGTACCCATAGCTTTTGTCTACAACAGACTGGTTGGACAGGGCTCTGAGCAGCCTGCTCTAGTTGCAGATGTCCCTGATTACTGCAGAAAGGTCAGACTAGGTGACCTTTAAAGGTCCCTTCCACGCCAAATCATCCTATGGCTGCTGATAAAAGACGGACAAGCATCTATTGCAACTGTTGCTTGGCAGTAGCTATGTGACCAATAGGCAAAGAACTGCTCATGGTGTCCCTGCAGTTGTTGCAGCAGGTGTGCAAAGGAGCCCAGAACCTCTGCTGAGGATTGCACACTAACAGTGCTGATGTGCCATGTGGTCTCCAACACTGGCCAGAGCAAGTGGCCTTGGCACATCAGGGACCTTGACCCAACTGCACTACTGAGCAAGGATGCTACTGTTCACGTCTCAGGCTGCAAGAAGTGACTGGTGTCCCTCCCTGAGCTTGGGAACAGTGGGTTCCTCCCCTGTGGGAAGTATGCTGTGATTGTGGCACTCAGCTGCCAGGTGAAGGAGCTGTGAGAAGATGTGAGTGTTCACACCATCAGGAAGGATGAACAGGAAATCAACACAGCCCTTGCAGAGACACTGCTGAGCTAAGAATCCAAGGCAGGAGAGAAATCTAGAGACTACCCCCAAGGGATTAAAATTCTCAAGATGGCAGAAGTCTGAAACTTGTCATTTTTAGCAAGACAACTAGGGCTTCTTCTCCACTTCTAGTTCTGGAAACAGGGGAGAAAGGTCATCCTGCAACAGGGAAGGACCAAAACCACCTAAGGTTTAACCAAGTGTCTATATAAAGAAGAAAATGAGAGTGACAGATGTTGGAAACTCCTTCCTGCAAGGGAGAGGGGAATCTTTGTTTAACCTGTTGTCTCAGGTTTGCTGCTTATCTAGGATGTGGTAAAGAAATTACTGAGCCTTTTTCACACCTCAGACTATTACCCCCCACTGCTCATCCATGTGAGCATCATAAACAAACAGGAGGAACTAAAGCTCCACACGTAGTCAGAGAACTGCAGCCCAGTTGGAGTAACAAGACATGGTAGGATGCACAACTGACATGATGCAAAAACATGACACCTAGGCACACTTCAGGAGAAGTAGGCAGGGAAAACAAAGAGCAGGTTCGGTCCTCTGAGCAGAACAGAGGGTTTGTGCAGGATCCATCCTTGGAGATTTTCCAGACCCATCTGGATATATCCCCAAGCAATTCAGTCTAAGCTCATTGTTGAGCCTGTCTTGAGTAGGAGACTGGAGTAAAGACCTCCTGAGGTGCCTTCCAACCCAAGGTACTCTGAAGAAAAAAAACCTCTGATTGAGTGGCAATCACAGATCTGTCTGCAAGGAAAAGGTGGCAGTCAGAGGTAGATAAATTTATCCATGTGCATGCAATTACAAGCATTTTCTTTTTCCTTTTTAGTAAAAAAATACATGCATTTACCTGAGAGAGAGATGTTAAAGAGGCTTATATTTAAGACAGGCAAGCACAAAAGTAAACTCCAGATAATCTACTATGGACTAAACTAGGATAACACTCCTACACTGAAGTTATTCCACAAAAAAGTTCCCTAATGAATGTACAACACAACTGATGAGATACAAGGCTCAGGTTCATAGGCCTGATCCCACAGCCTGTGTTACTTTATTTACACATCTATATGTGTGCATAGAAGTGAGCAGAGCAAAGCAGGCCTGGAGTCACACCACCTAACACTGACCATCTAAATAGACATTTACTCTTTTCTGCAAGGTTTTCTCAAGTTCCCTCTGCAGTTGCTTGCAGAAAAGTCACCTTCCACTAAATCTCCCTTTGGCAGACAAATGCAATTAGGCAAGATGAATTCCACCCTTAACAAGGCCTGTTAACAAAATCAACTAAGCACATAAAGCCAAATGCTACAATGAAAACAACTGTCCCTAACAATGCTAAACAGGCTGTAAGTGAACTCATAGCAAGTGCACTGCAAGCAATAATTCTTCCAATTACTCTAATTTGTTCCTTGGGGTTTCCCAATGTGACTTGCTGGTTTAGACCTGACTTGCTTAGACAGTCAATTCTCTTCAGGGCTGGGGACTCTTTGTATGACTTATCTAAGCAAGTAGTTGTGCCAGTTTAATCTCAAACACTTGCATTAGTTGCATATAACTCCACCTTGAAAGCCACTCTATCTTTCAGCAGTTATCTCTGAGATAATTAACTCAGTGTATGAATTCAGTTAACTGAAAACAGACAGAAGACAAACTGTGAGACAGGCTGTGCACAAAAAAGATGAGACAGTGAGAACAATGAAAAACAGTATTTCTGAGACAGGCAGGCTTTTGTGGTAAGTCTCCCAGCTCAGCACTAACTCCAGCCCTAGTTCCATCCCCATCCCTCAGCACCCCTGCCCCCAATTGCACCTCTGTTTTGCGATTCAGATGTAAAATTGCCTTTTATCTGAAGGTTTATTTTGCAACCAAGATCCAGCATGAGGCCAGAATGAATCACAGAATAGTAGGGGTTGGAAGGGACCTCTGGAGATCATCTAGTCCAACTCCCCTGCCAGAGCAGGTGGGTATAAGATACGATTCTTCTGATTGAGAACCTTGGCTTTAGAGTTGTCATGTACATGGTATGGGAGCTGACATTCTTACAGCTGTCCCATCCAGTTCTAATTACAGCCTACAAGAGGTGGGGGGCTGAGGGGAAGACATAAAGAAAGAGGTGAGAAGAGAACTCCAGTCTCCAGAAGCCTAGCCTAAGAGAGCTGGTTGCACACAACCTGAATTACATATTTAGCAATCAGCTCAAACGCCTCAATGGGAAACATTGCTCAAACTGAAACAAGTAGAGATTTTCTTTTTTAAGATCCAGATTTCCACTGTCTACTTACTTCCTTCTCTGTAAAAGCACATAAAGAGGCATTTGTCAAAATCCTAAGCAAAAGTCCTGCTGTCCTGCCTTTGCCTGCCCCACTACACTCCCCACCCACACACACACCCAGTGACTCACTGACCGTACGTGAATTATCAGACTGTGGAGTCGCTCAAATGTGACGACTGTTTCCCATAACAAGCTCCTGAAATAAAGAAAGTCCGTCAGCTCCTCCAGCATTTATCAAGGTACTTTTCTGTAGGGTAAGAAAATAGTCTGAAGTCTGAACACTTTTTATAAAGGCTACAACAGCATATGTTGTACTTTCCAAGATACAAGATGTAACTGAATAAATTGAACACTGACTGTTAGATGACCTTGTGTATCTGTACAGGGGGGGGAATAATGAACAAACAAAGTCTTTTAAGCCCCTTGTGAAGTTTCACTGAGGGTTGGACTGATGACCCTTAACATTTTAAAAATCCTTCTTTAAAACATGAAGGAAGTCTACTATTTCTTTCCATAAATAATACCTTTCAAAGTTTTATTCATGCCTGGAATGAATTCAGTATTTTCAGTCAAGTAAACATTGTTTCATAATCTGAGGAGTGCCAAACAACAAAATATTTCCTCTCTAATTTATTTCTGTTACATAACATTAGTTTATAATGTAAAAGGCAAGTAAGTGGAAAATATCTGGCAGACCAATTTTTAT
>JAAGNO010026586.1:76561-108819 GCA_033439905.1 Ceryle rudis | reverse complement strand
ATTTTTATTTTTTATATGAGATGAGGAAAGATTAATTAATTTTCATGTTTAAAAATAAATAAAAATTACTGGTAAAAAGTGACCCATAAAATTGAATGTTTAGCTAAGGTTTAGAGATTCTCTGAACTAACACTACCAGTAAACCTCAGGCCATTTGAAAAAGCTCCCACAGATCTGCAACCCTGCTGCTGAAGATTATCCCCAAATTAACAAATAGGAGGACTGGAATATTAAATATATCAAACAAAGCCAAGGGGAAATACAACTTTTAGACAAGGTCATGCTACCTAAATCGCAACACTTCCTTCAAAATGTATTTTTCCAGAAAGGGCAAGCATAACTTCCCTTCTGCAAGGTCTGTAGCTTATTATTCTCTGCGATGATTCACACTGCACGATAACACTCCTATCTGAAAAACAGAACCTGTGCAACTTTAAAACAAGTACATATTGCCATCCAGGACACTAAGCTGAAGTTGATGAGCTGTTTGATCCTCTGAAGACCCATACAGTCACTCTGTTTGATAATCTTCCCAGTTGCCAAGGTTGTTTTTTCCCTTTTATTCCAGCTCTATCTTTTGGATAGGATACTGGCATCATACCACTGAATCCTTGTAAGACCCTCCATGTGGCCCGTGGCATACTTTAAGTCAAAAAGCAGGTAATAAAAAGTATTACTGGAACTATTCAGCAATACTGGCAAAGTTTCAAGCCTAAGGTTTCCAAACAGTACAGCTTGGAAAGTGTTGATAAGACCCAGGCAGTAAACAGACGCTGAACAAATGTCTCAGGAACGGCAACATGAAGTGACAATTAAAGCTAACTTACCACAGTAAGATTATTTTATCTCTCTGTACTGTGAAAAATAATACGTCACCGCTGTTCTTATTAAGTGACAGAATGAGGTGCTGCAGTCCCATGCAAGAGTAAGTAGTACATGGCGGGGGGGGAACACAACAATGACACGAGGTAGAGGAGGGGGAATGCTGCACAGGACACAGTCACTGTAGGGATTTCTTCCACTTCTCACCAAGAATCATTTTAATAAGTTAAAGGTTTTGAGTAGTCACCGAGCCATACCCACATAGCTGCACAACACAAACCTGCTGCATGCTGTCTACAGAGCGCGCTCTAGCATGGCTTGGGAGCGGTCAGTATGAAGGAAGACAGTTAATTTATTGAAAGGGCAAGGGGCCAAACAGCTTTAAGGTATCTTCAGTCACAACCATTACTTTCACTGATGACTGTAAATGTGTAACGAGAAAGCTTCAGGGAGATCATCTTCTCAGAAACATTCTCACCACCCACACGCTTGGTGTGAGAGAAAACTGCTGCCTGATCTCTGCGCATTGATACAGTCACAGAGCTGCTTTTAGACCTGAGCAATTAGCTACCGTACAGTTCTCCTCCTAAAAGCTCTACTTCAAAAACATCAGCCTTTAAATATTAATCACTCCTAGCCAGAATAGCATTTCAACAACATTCACTTATTCACTTGGTCATTATTTCACTTTGTGAGAAGGTGGTGGTCGTTATAATTGCCTCAGAGGTACTCGCATTAAAGTTTTCCCTGTCCCAGATAATTTTGTGCCAGTATCTCCTCACAGTAGCTTGAAAGAGCCCTGTGTTAAAACACAGGTCCAACATAGCCTGAAAAGAGACAGTAATGTTATATATAATTTGGAATAAAATGGTTTTCAAATAACAGAATGGAAACACATATACTAGCTAAAAAGTTTTAAAACAGAGCACACTGAGTCACATTAACCAGCCAAGAGAATCCTGTCTCTTCTTGCACTGGAGAGTCCTCTTGAAGACTTTAAACATGCACACTAAGATAAGGAATAAGATGCATTAAACTATTTTTTTCTCATCTAGACTAGGCATCATAGCTTGGTATTGCTTGTGTGATATGTTTTGGAAAACCACTTAAGTCATCAAACTGATTTCCTATAACCACTTAGCAGCCTTGACCGCAGCCTGAACTGTTTTTTGTATCACACAACAAAGCTTAACAGCCCTATAACCCACCTGTGCTTTCCCAGTGCTGCCCACACAATTCCTCCATCCCTTCTTTGCCTACACACAGATCACAATTCCTATGACTATACTCTTCCAGTATTACATATGGTTTTGATAATAGGAAAACATTTTTTGTAATAGGAAAACATTTAAATAATACTTTTGTTCTGATATTGATTTAAGATAACAGCATCTAGGAGAAGTTTGGTTGTTCAGCAAAACCCAGTATGCAACTGTATTCCAGCCTGAAATTAGTGACAAGAGTGACAATCAGTCACCTAGACAAACCTACATCAGGAAAATTGAAGTGCCCTCAGCACCCAAAGCACCAGCAGAATGGGTTGTCACACAAGCTGTACAGAAAAGCTTTTGAAGCCAGAGGCAGTGTGGTTTTGTGAAACAACACAGGATGTCTGTGTCAGCAATTAAATCCCCCGAGATTAATTTTCTGGGAGTTTACCTGATAGATCTGGAAGACATGCTTCCAGACTTACAAACCCTTCTTCAGATCTGACCGACAGCGAACACCTAGTATCAGCAAAATGTATTTTTCTGATCACGTAACAAGGTTTCCACGTCTCAGTGAGCTGGGCTCTAACTCGATTTCAGAAGAACGCTAGTAAACCATTTTCATTCCAGAGAAACACGCCCTGGATGGGGAAACCCTGCTGATCTGAAACAGAGCTTTATCAGATGCTGTATTACATAGTCGTGGTTGTTCAAGTGACACCTTATTCAAAATGTTTGTTAGGCAGCTTTCCTTTGGAAGAGTAGTGCCTAACAATATAGTTAAACTAACCTCACATGGTGTCTTTTCTGCTTTCCCTTGATACAAATCTAGCAGCAACTGAAAGACTCCTCTAGGTACTCCTGACCATAACATGGATGTCATTTATTAATCCACTAAAAATGCATGTCATTTCCAAACAGCTATTATTTTAGTCCAAGGCAAAAATATTACATTATTGTGTTTCCTATTGAGTTCACTCTTTTCTTAATGTTCTATGTCTGTTTCTCAAGCTAAAATGCTTCCACCGAGATAAACCCATCATATGCTCAGAAAACCTCATGCCTGGGTAGCACATTCCTAATTCAGGTGGAAAGCTTTTGTTGAATCCCTGTGCATATGATGTTTTGAAGAAACATGCTCTCCTATTTACATCCTTTAAACAAACAGCTGGAAGAACGAGCAGGTGAATGATGGTAAGTCAGCTCTCAGTATAACAAAAGAGTTTTCCAAATTAAGATCAGGCAGTGACATACATGCAGACATCACAAAGTCTGCATCAGAAAAAGCCAGTCATGTCTTTATTTACCCTGTTTTCCCCATTTTTATCAGCACAAAGAACTTTGCCAGTGGATTCACGAAGCAAGTCCCTCATCCACTCTCAATACATGGTAATCAGGATGTTAACCACAGCTCTACTGAGGTGTTGTGCTAGAGGACAAAGCAGTTGAGCATTGGTCATTCCTCCTTCTGTTTCTCTCTCAACTTCTAACTCCTCCCTGCACTTTTCAAACATCTGCAAGATTCTGTACCACCTTCAGTCATTTTTTTTTTTAATTGTCCTGAATTGGTCCCCATCCATCCAAGACAGGAGCCCTCTCTCCAAGTCTAACCACTGCACAACTCTTATTAATAAAAGTTAGTATTTATTACCCTTTAAGGCCTTAGTTAAAACGCAATTCAGAAATACATTTATATCTATTCTTTAAATTCCTCCAAAGTGAAGGCTCCTGGACAAGTGATGATGAAGCATATCCAGCTTAAATGATATATTCCTTCCAAGATGTTTCAGTTCTCGACTCAGATGACAGTACAGTGTCAAGACTGCTGAGCATTGCTTTTCAGAGATAAAAAAAAAAAAGGCAAGAAAGGCTACTGTCACTGCTTTCTCACTTTTTCTCAAGGACACTGATAAAAAGCATAGCATCCACCTGCTCATAAGGTCCCACCAACAGAGTAACTGGGATGCTACACTCCCCGTGTTCAGACCATCCAGTTGAGAACTGGGGTGAAATGAAACTGAACTAAATCACACGTATTGGGAATGTTCATTTGGAAAGTCTGGAGAGATCTGGGAGAGGCTAATTCTGCCGTCACCAGATTTCTTCATGTTTGGTTCCAAAAAAGTCAAAATCTTCAGGTATTGAGGATCTTCCTCATATAAATGCTCTGCTGGAAAATGCTGGGACCTCCAGATAATTCTTATCTCACTTTATAAACAGGCCAGATGCATCTATTCCATGTGTCCTTGTATCTCCACACTGATCTTCACTGCTTCCAGGTGTACAGTGTGAGGCAGCTGTGAAAATCCTTCTGGACCCTGACACTGAACGCTCTCCAGCACTGCCCTACCCCAGGTGACCGTAGTGCGTGCGAGGGCAGAGTCCTTCAGGCTCTGGGGATAAAGGTCTCACCTCTGGAAGCTGTGGTCCTTGTCAGCCTTCCCTCACCTTGGTAAGCTTTAGGACAGGACTGAAGATGATTTCATCTGGTCCAGCTTTTAGTTTTCTTTAAAACAGCCATCAAAATGCACTAGGTTGCTGATTAATGATACCTCCTGTCAGTTCAGTCCTTGGTGTCTTTAAGTGCCGTCAATAAACAGATCGGTGCTCAAGTTCTTTGTGCCTCATGAGTCATTAAAATTGAAGCTATAACATGAAATAGAGCAAGCTGTTGTCACCACTGTTTATTAGTGCAGAAACTCCCAGAAGGAACGTTTGTCATCACAATCTGAAAACATTCACAGTATTTCCAGGGGATGAAAATAAAATGTAAATAAATAATTAAATAAATAAATAAAAATCACAGCTGCAATCTGTGGGAAAGCTGAAGTACAACCATTCCTAGGCTTAGCCAGTCTAAAGAAAAAGCAGCAACAAGTTGGTTGCTTTTCAGAGTGTGAACAGCCTATTTTTATGACAGTCTCAGTTTTCTCTTCTAAGCAAATCTACTCCTGGCAAAAGGTGTTGGACTGGCTGCCTAGAAGATCAAACACACTTATGTATCCACATGCACCACAGTTTGCATTCTTAGTCCAAATTTCTTTTTCATCACTAGACTTTAATCATGATCTTTACAAGCACAGTTCAGCAGCAGCTGGATGGTAGCTTAATTCCTTCAGCATTCTCATGAGATTCAACATGATGTTTCATTTTGGAGGGGCTTAACCATTGGCTCTGATGCCAATAACTTATTTCATGGCACCATGAGATGTAAATCACAAGCCAATTGCTGTTTGAGGGTGTGGATCCCACCATCTCCTGCAGTGGGTAGTGGGTAAGTATTTTCGTCTTGACTACAAGACAAAACTGGAGAAGTCCTTAGTCAGTAATCATCAAGTACCACTGGAATTTGTTAAAATGTTATTAGGTAGCTGAAAAACACCTCCAAAAGGAAAATTACTAGATGCAGAACTCAGTTATAGTAGTAGTATCTGTTTTGATAGGCAAAAGAAATATATATATAATTTAAAACCATCCTTTAGCAGACAAAGAAATCAGAATAGATTCCTTGTACAGTTGGTTCACTTGAGATGTTGTCAGCATCTCACTTTAAAAAAAAAAAAAATCACTATTTTTTTGATTTATAGAGAAAAAAACCCAACAACAACAACCACCACCACACAAAAGGTGGTATGTGCTAGGAATTTTTCCAGGTAGAACAAGCAAGTAGTCACGAAAGAACCTCTTCCATCCTATCATCTCATTACTTTAACATCCCATCCCAGACTCTGAAAAGCAACCCAGTGAGACAATGGTCTCCAAGCCTAGATAACTGTGTATCGCTGAGCACCCAGTCAAGAAAGTGCTTTCTGCACTGCAAGAAGCATTGTTTCTGACAACAAACTGAAAAGAAAATAAATATTTTTTCCACCTTTTAAAAATAGCAGGCCCTAAGACAATAATTAAACATAAGCTGAAAACATGTTTTAGGTAAATATTAGTCAAGAACGGTTCCAAAGCTGTGAACTTTAATTACATGCACCACTTAACCTGAATGTATTGCACAGGAGCATAGAAATAAGATACTTGAACATGTTAAGAGTAATAACCTCAGAAAGAAATCCTGATTTAACAATAGCACTTCTATAATGTGCAGACAATTGTCATTTATTTTCTCTGAAGGTACAGTTGTAGCTAGGTGAGGGGGAACATGAGTTTAAATACTCTATGAATCACAATGAAGATTAGGAAGAAGCAGCTGTACTGAAAAAAAAGCACAAATTAAAACAAACAAACAAACAAACAGGTTTTCTGATGAGTCATTAGAGGGCCAGATGCCCAAAGCCCTGCCCCTACACCCTGTGAGAAAACAAAGCACTTCTCTACTATAATTGTTCCCAAAATCTGGCTGAGAAAAAAAAAAAAAACAAAAACAAAAACTAAAAGGAACATAACACAAAAAACCCACAATACATCTTTGGAAATGAACATGCGAAAGAAACTTTACTCTTGAGAGCTTGGGATCAGTCTTATTAAGCTGGAAGCATCTAATATACTTATCTTGCCTATACCCGCTCATACATCCCCATAATCAGGCACCTAAGTATCTCTGAGTATGGTCAAACAAATCCACAACTTTACGAAGCCCTTGTGAAGCACAGTATGTGCTGCTACGTACATAACAACTAGATGTTTCTACGTGAGAACCTCCTTCCCAGCAGGAGGACAATCGTTCTTCTGCGTGGTGACAGTCTAATATCATCATCCATTGGAGCATAACATTAATTCTAGCCCTGGAAAAGTACACACAAAATTCTGTAACAGCGTCTGCATCTCTTCTGACTCATCAGCAAATGGATGGGATTGAGCGAAGGAGATACACCAGCCACAAACTACAGTAAATTGCTTCTTAATCTTATCTGTGGTGGTGCTCCTTGAAACATGTATTAAGTATATTAATGTGCGAGTCCTTTTTAAACTAAAGCACACACAAAGGAAGCCCAAGTCCTTTGCTCCTATTTAAAGTTCATTTTCTTATTTTGGTGCTAACACTTGGAAGCTAGCCTGTCAAAATACATTACCAGCCACACTCTCTGTGCCTGTGGAGATGGCACCACACTCAGCGAGGATCTGCCAATGTTTTCACAAGAGACTCTTGTAGATGTTTTCACCTTAATGTGAGATAAATCCTTTGGCCCAGAAAATGCAGCATCCATGTAGATACGGCATAAAGATCTAGAGGACTTCTTCACCTGTCAACTAATTAAAGTTAAATGCCATCCCCAAGTTATTATCTCAAAATAGGCAGGATAACAGGGCAAACAAAATGCATTTGTTGAGGGGGAAAAAAAAAATCTTCATAATCCTTGGATAGTCTTTTGGGAATGTGCTAAAGGAAACACAGAGCTTAGTCAATAAAAATTAAGAGACACTCTGATGGGTCAAAGAAGAAAGAGGACTTAGAGCTTTTCCAGATTTTGTAAGACTTGTTAGTGGCTCCAGTGATTCCACATTAACAGTGACAGATTTCTCTTGAGGAACAAGTCACATTGCCAGAAGATGGCTGATTTCTGGGGCAAATTATCCCAGCAAGGATGCCTCATCCCTTGCATTTGATAGATTTTTAACAAAATGCCTTAGGACTCCCTCTTCACCATTTGCAAGGGAGATGCACATTGAGGAAGTGAGAGACTTTGAAGGCTGGACATTTACACAGGACATCAATTATATTGCCATCCTTCAGAGGAGGTCCCCAAGTAAAAGCTCACTCTCACACTGACTGTCAAAATATTGTCAGTTACTACCAATCTTTTTATTTCTCCCTCTCTCCTTACCCCCTCCAAATGTTGTGCTTTGGTCTGACTGCTAAATCAAAGAGACATTAAAATAACTCATTATTAATTCAAATTGAATTTGAGACACAGCTAAGACATAGGAGTTCTGAATTAGTCACAGAAATGCTGCATCATGGGGTAATTTAAATTATCAGCTTTCTTAACTATCCAGAGTACTGAATATTGAAACATAGAATACCAGGCTGGAAGAGACCTCAAGGATCATCTAGTCCAACCTTTTAAAGTAACAAAACAAAAGCTTTTTGATGGACGAGACTGTGCTTCTGTGTGTAGTGTGTGGTATGGGAAAGCTGAGGGGATATGGAGAGCCAAAACTAAAACACATCTTCTTTACATGTTGGATTAGAAAAATTCACATACAGTTTGGAAAGAAGGATAAGGAGGAAGAAGGGAATGAGAAATGGCAGCTGGGGAAGGAAGGACTGGAGACAGATGTCTTAACATTTGTGTTATTTTCAGGAAATGAAAACACCTTTTTTTTTTCTAGATTCTTAGGCAGATTTTCTGTGAACATTGAGAAATCAGCCAAAAATTGCAGTGCAAATAAAAGGAAAAGGACAAAAAGAGAAGTTCTATTGAGCAGCCTCTGCCTTTGCAAAGAGTTACATTAAGATCCAAGAAAAAAAGGCCCCTTACAAGCGGTGTAAACTGTTTTCATCCAGACATGGAAAGCAAACAGTCTGATTATCTGATTATCCATAGAGGGACTGAATGACCAGCAACCATCTTAGCTTCCTCCCTCTTATGCTGCCAAGAGGGCCATCAAAGTTAATGTCATTTTCATTGAGGAAGTTCCACTGGGTTGCATGCATCGGATCTGAGTAATTCACTTCTCAGGGACAAAACAAAACAAAACAAATATTTAAAAAAAGTCAATAGTATTTTAAAAGAATATTATGTCTAATAGGCTGTAATATAGGTCTTAACTGAATTATGAAGTTTTATGATCCTTCTTATACATATTATATATAAATCATGGGAGGACTACTCCCTGCTACATCCCCTCACCAAATCCTAATCTAATTCTCCAAACATGCTTGAGTAAAGGATCTCAGATTAAATAAAATGGAAATGAGCACTTACTGGTACTTCTGCACCCACAAGAAGGATTATATTCCATGCCTGTAAGGAATGAAAACTGCAAAACCCCAAAATAAAAAGCGAGCCACTTCAATTTAGCTAAAAATAAGTCAGTGAGAAGAGCATCGGATGTTACTGAAAGAAACCAAACTAACCCAGTGGGAAGGTGGCAGGAGACTGGGTTTACTCTTTTCCACGCAGCTCGTCAGATTGATACATGTGCTGAAGCACGTCAAAAGATGCGCAAGAAAGCTGGTGAAGGGTCTAGAGAACAAGCCTTATGAGAAATGGCCGAGGGAGCTGGGGTTGTGCATCCTGGAGAAAAGAAGGCTCAGGGGAGACCTTCTCACTCTCTACAAGTACCTGAAAGGAAGTTGGAGCCAGGTGGGGTTGGTCTCTTCTCCCAAGTAACAAGAAATAAGACAAGAGGAAATGGCCTCAAGTTGCACCAGGGGAGGTTTATGTTGGATATTAGGAAAAAAAAAATCTTCTCCCAAAGGGTTGTCAAGCCCTGTACCAGGCTGCCCAGACCAGTGGTGGAGTCCCATCCCTGGAGGGGTCTAAAAGGCATCTGGATGTGGTGCCAAGGGACATGGTTCAGTGGTGACCTGGCAGTCCTGGGTTAATGGTTGGACTTGATCTTAAAGGTCTCTTCCAATCAAAATGATAATATAATTCTCTTTTTTAGAGCTATGTAATGGTGCCTGTATCTGACTGCACTTAAACTACATTAAAAGATCACTCAGGTTGCAAAGTCAAGCACCCTGAAAGCCAGGAAACAGCAAATTAATGTTGCCAATATCCCTTTAATTTGCCCCCTTCACATACAGATTCATTATAAGCTTTACTTGTGACCACGTTCAATTTTTTCCCAACGCACCCATGATTCTGCAGGGCACTGAATACAAAGCACTCAACAAATCAATACCTTTTTTATTGAAATTAAGTGTTCATTAAATTTAACAGACTCAGCTCCACTTGTAATATTGTACAAATAAGTCAGCAGATCTCTTTTTGCACAATGACCAGCAGTTTTGAATTGAAAATTTAAGATCAGTATCCCTAAAATGCAGAGTTTCAAGAAGTCCTACTGAAGTTAAAGGGAGCTGAGGAGGTCTCAGCACCCAAAAGACTACGCCTTACAAAGACTTTTGACACATCAAGTCGTGCGTTGTGTGTGTGTGCTGCTGATTAGGGTATCAACCTTTAATGCATCCTATATTGCTAGAGTTGCTCAGATACTATATATAAAGAAAAACTTCAGCTAAGCAGTATTATAATTACTTCGAAGCTTAAGGAATTAGGGGTATTTTTATTATTTGTAATTAAGATAACCTTGCAAGGTCAATAGATAAGAAGCAGAAATGAATGGTATCGGAATTAAGGACTAAGCATATTGTCAAATTAAGTAAACTGATGAATGTCAGGAGTTTATCAGGGCCACAGTGATGTTCCCAAGCACCAAGAGCTGTAAGAGAGGACCTCTGCAGATCCCCTTCAGTCCACATTACTATATCGTGGCAGCGACAACCACCACCATATATAACACCCTTACTCAGACAATCAGCTTTGAGAGAGCGCTGATGCTTCATTCCCATGAGTTTGTCCCTACTGTGTTCCAACAGCCCTAAAAAAAGGACAAAATTAACCCCAACACAGAGTCTTCCTCACAGGATCTGGCCCTGGGTCAATGCCTAACTTAAAGATTACCTAGGGGGAGACTTGCAAGGCTATAAATTCACCTGCATTTCTACATAATACAAAAGAGACAGTGGTTTAATTTAATCTAAAGAGGTATCAGAATAATTAAACCTGAAGATTACGATCAACTAAAGCTGGGGGGGAAGGAAAAACCACTTTTCCACTTATTTTGTATGTGACACAACTTGTGCATTTATGGTTTCACCTCTCGTGCCACACCCTAACATAATTACATCCCTCTTGGTTGTTGGGTTTTTTGTTTGGTGTTTGGTTTTTTTTAAAGGAAGAACACGTTCATATTTTCTTCCAACAGTATATCAACAAAATGCTGGAGCAAACTGGAATTGAGAAGCACAGACATCGATGGGAAATAGGAAAGTGTGGGAAAGGGATAGAAAAGAAGATCTCTGCTTAGGAGTTTGCTGCCTGATCATCTGAAGTAGAAGCAGCAAAACCCTTCTGAAAATTAGGGAAGGCTTGACGTTCTGGCCATGTGGTTTGTATCAAATGCCAACCTTTTTTAATTAGAGTACAATCTCTATTTAAAGAAATCACATTAGAATTTTGCAGGGCCCCTTAGGATGCTTCTTTCAGGGTCACGGCCTTATTTCAAAGGCACTTTGGTTACATTTCCTCTTCTACATTGTACTTCATGTGTAACATTAACAGGTACTTAGGGGAAAAATCCATCCATCAACAACATACAGAGAAAGTATGAGGACTCTTTTTACTTGGCTTTTATCTAATGTGAGCTCACTGTAAAAGAAGCATTTGCATCTTAACAGAAAATTAAACTGTACAACTAACATGCAGCTAAACTAAAACAGCAACACATGCAAATCTGTGTCACTGGCACAGTAAAAACACATGGCTGTGGTTCGTAATGGAGGAAAATTTGTGCCAAATAAAGTAACAGAATATTTATTTGGCAATTTTTGAGAAGATAAATAGGGCTTTAGTGAGTCCTCAGAAAAGTAA
Organism: Ceryle rudis; assembly: GCA_033439905.1. Lineage (NCBI taxonomy): Eukaryota > Metazoa > Chordata > Aves > Coraciiformes > Cerylidae > Ceryle > Ceryle rudis. Next base: position 97,235 of record JAAGNO010026586.1, on the reverse strand, counting down.
AACTGCCTGCACTAGTTGAATGTCACCCAAGCAGACAAACCTTATCTAGGAAGGGTTTGTCAAGGTCTTCCTGAAAGGCTCATTTCCCTTTTACTCTGCAGGGAGCTGAAGGTGCTGATTATCTCCTAGGAAAACACAGACAGCCCACAGCTGGCTGGCTGTCTTCAGGACAACTGGGAGTTTGATTTGATTACCAAACATGACTGAGGTCTCAGGTGCTCCAGAAAAAGCAAAACTAACCTAGGACCTGAAAGTTCAAGAGGACTTTGGCTTCCTCTCTAGTTCTCCCTCTTGCTGACTACCTCTCCAGTCACTATTTAATAAATTATTTACTATCCACTTACATGAGGGAAACTAGATGGGAGAATGATAGATGACCCGAGTTCTCATTAAATATCCTGCTTCTCTGGTATTGCTGTGATTAATCTACCTCACAGTTCAGCGGTTCAGATGTAATTACTAGTTTGGGACTAATGAAGTTAGGATTGTCTAGAGAGCTATGAAACTTCAGAGTTTATGAGGAAAATCATATCAATATATTATTGCTACAAAAGCATTTGAGTCAACTCAGTTAACAGAATGATCAATGCTAGAGTCAGTGTCTGTCATTTCCAATTACAAATCTAGAATGGATCAGATTTTTCTTTCTCCTCAAGTGTTCTTGTACATACCTCATCTTCCTTCCTGACAGGTCTGCACTCAGGGGAAACTATTTACACTGCAGAGGACAGCAGTGTTACTCCTAGAGTTATGTGCTGCTTACTGTCACCTGGACATGCTAATCACTGTGTGCCAGCTCCTAGAGCAGCCTCTCGCCTCCACAGAGCTCACACCAGTTGTTAGACAGGAGAGGACTACCAAGCCCAGTCTGCCCAAGGAAAAAAAAAGCTAATAATCCCACAGAGCACGAAACTTAACCCTGTAATGGTGTGTTTAAAAAGACTGACATAGTCAATTCTCTGTATATCATTGATACAGCTATGCAACTGAGTTTGTAAGAGCTTTTAACATGCTTCCTCTCTCTTCTGAGGCTTACAGAAAGTCTTCCGTATAGAAGAGATGCTGAACACAAACCTCTCTGATGCTACGGTTGTGAACAGAGGAAAACACACCCAAGTAAAACATGGTACTCATGGTACTCAGGACAGTGAGAGCAGTGCAGGACATGCACACGTACAAAGTGATCATTTGTTCAGGAAACCATCTCAGCCCCAGAATAAATCCTCTTGCACCATTCTCAAGATCTCTGGCCATAAAACTGTTTGTAATTCATTAACAATTTTAACAACTGCAAGGGAAATGGGGAGAAAAATAGAACTGAGAACAGAACCATGGTGTCAGCCCCACAATAGGAAGACATCTGGGATCACATTTACCTTCTCCCCTGTTCTTGTGTCGGCACAAAAAATCTCCGTATCAGTATTTTCCACTAAACTGCCATAGCTCAAACCCACTTCATCTTTGACTCAAGCCACCACACCTGAGTCTCTTGTGGTTGTGATACACAAGCACACACGTGTCCTGTCCTGCCAGTGCTGCATTGGAGTGATCAGCTTTGGCACAGGGTGAAAATAAACAGGAGGAATGGATGTGATGTCTTAGGCCATCACATCATCACATTGGCTTATCTGCCGTTTCTCTCCATCGTCACACAACGTGAAAGGGCACATTCAGCAAAGCTGCAGGGTTTAGTCTTTAGGAAGCACTCTGCAGGAGTCTCATATCCAGTTAAAGTCCACATGAACTAAGGATGCTCAGCACACCATGAGATAGCCACCAATTAATACTCCACATGCAGGGGAGGGCGAGTCAGCTCAGCACCAGAAAACTTTGTGCTGCTGAAGCAACAAAGCATAAGGGCTCCAGAGAAAGAAAAATTAATCTGTCAAAGACCCCCATTGCGCCTCCCTCCTGCAAGGAGTCAGGGAGATAACTACATCGGCTATCTATAATAGGGCCTGTTCATCAACAGGATCCCCATTTTCCTCCAGTCTCCTGCAAAGGCACAGATCATTAGCAACACTACAAGCCCACAATCATTTTATTATTACAGTATGAGTAAGAGACAGGAGTTAGAACCAGCAGATCTTGCAGAAGGAACAGAGTGACGTTTATTAGGGTGTGACCTTCAAGGATAAATATTTCTGTCCTTACTCAGGAAGAGCTACCACTAACGTCAGAGGGGATTTGGAGCAGCAGCAGCAGAACTAGATGGCCCTTCAAAGGGGGAAACAATCAGTAGAATGGCACTTCTCTGGGAACAATACCAGTCTGGTTAACAGGAAAATCCTGCTTCAAACCCCCTAACAAAAAGAGACAGACAACTCACAAATGCCTTCCAGTCCTCTGTGATTTACTCTTACCTCTGTGATGTTTTCTTGTATTTTCTCCTGCAGGAAAAGAACAGAATACAACTGAGATAAGAAAGTTCCACTGGTGGGGAAGAGAAAAGGAGAAGGTCAGAAATTAGGTGCAATTATGTGAAGTCACTTCTGTCATAGGATTGCCCCAAACCTGATGTAGCCATTCCCTTCTGCTAACTGCAGTGGTGGTTGCCACTAACTTAAGTGGAAGGGGGGTGTTTGTCTGTATGCACAGCTTGTCCTTTCTTGTAAGACAGGGATACTGCAGCTAGGAAAGAATGACTTGCTACTCTAAATGACTTAACAGGAAGTCAGTCCAAGTGGCAAAATCTTACTCCAGCTTACTAGGACTAAATTAGTTTTTAGGTCTCCATCCATCAGTATGGCCTTATCCGCAGAGAGCCCATGAAGATGTAGTGGTGGTAGCAGCGTGCTGCATGCAACCACATCAGCTGTGGTCACTCCATAGAAAGACCCAGCAGTTTTACAGCATCCTTGCTCTAAAAACAAAGTCTAGATCCTAGAAAGTTCTGTAACTCCACCAAATCCCAGACACTACACCACAGAGCTTCATTGCCTGTATCTTGGGTCCTAACTGACCTGAGCCCAGGACTAGGAATGACAAGGGTGGATAAGTGTCCCGACAGCACCTCTTCTCCTCCCCAACTCTTACACCACACCAGCTGCAGCAAAGACTGTAAACCTCTTACTCATCTCAGTACAGTGGATCTTGTCTTCTACAGCACAAGCTGCTGATGCTCTGAATAAGGCAGTAATTGTGAACCCCTCCCATGAGCTCGGTTACCTGTGTGGCTACACAGGTAGCTGCAGAGGTGCATTGGCACAGTATGTTGTCTGTGAGCTCTTGATACTCTAACAGCCTTTTCCAATGGCTTTGCACAGTGCCTGGCAAACCAGGGCATTCATCTCACTTGAGCTCAGCTCCTCTTTTATGTTTTGAAATAAAACTAACGATCATTACACTTCACAAGTAGTGATGGAACAAGCCTCAGCATGGAATGCAATGAGGGGAGCAAGATCAACACCCTGTTGTTTAGCCACACATTGATGTTCCCAGCCTTTGCAATGTGTAGGTAATATTGTTAGAACAGGTGTGCTGCTATAAGCATTAAGTTCTGCTTTTTCACCTCTGATATTACTGCACATGGGAAATTGTGGCCAAGGCAGGCCCAGAAAACCCAGACAAGGAGAATTTTTCTGTAAAAACAAAAAGAAACACAGTAAAAATTAAAATGGTGTTATTTTCTACCTTATAAGAAGCATGAATAATGTCTCCTGGCTGTCAAATGTTTCATGCAGTATTACCTTTAGAAATCATACTCGGTCTTGTACCTGCGTCTGTATTCTGACCATGTTAGAATCATAAAAACCCTAGATATTTGCTTTAAAAAGATTTTCAAATGTTTCATTTACACTTTGCTGTGTGAAGAATTACTCATTTAAATGTAAATAGTTGCAAAGGAGTAAAAGAGCAAACATCCATAGCAGTATCAGGATTCAAGCTTATGGGCATTCAGGATGCTGACACCTACAAGCAGAAGCCCACTTGGACATATTCTCTTTCTAAGAGAATTTCTCATTTTAATTTCAGAAGGGTGAAAAAGCAGAAATTTCATTTTGAAGAGCTTAGATTTGGAAGTTTATGTTCTGACAAATGTACTCAGAAGATTCACTAAATCTTCTTGCAGAAAGAAAATGATGAAAAAAACACCCAACCATCTGACTGGGCATTCCAATCCAGGTTGATTAAAATATTGTGTTCCCAAGAAATCCAAATTTGTTTAAATTTTTCTTTCTACTATACATTTTTTTTTTCAAATAAAATTATTTACAAGTTCATTCTTTCTCCTGAAAGTGTCTTATGGTGCATTCCAGCACTACCAGAACTATTTTTCTCTTTATTGACAAGTGACTCATACAGTTTTATAAAGTGGTTCTCTTTCAGCCAACCTTCAGAGTTGAGCACAGATACCATTCATTAACTACTCATTAGCTAGAATTTCTTTGTATATTATGAAGAGGTGACCCACCTTAGGGTGCTTTTTGCATTTGTGTAGTAACATCACTTTTCTGATCAGTTACATCTTTAATGCTCCTTTTATTCAAGAATTTTTTTAACTGCATTAAAAAACTGTGTAGTATCACAGAAGACAGTATTAGGAAAAAAAGATTTGCCTAGGCATAGGAATTTTTTAAAACATATACATTTTTTTTTATTATTGTTGCTTATTGTTTCCACACCTGCAGTCCACTTACAGTCAAGTTTTATATGTAACAAGTTAGGGATTGCATTTCCAGGCACTGAATTTGCATGTTACAGTTGAAGAAAACATAACTAAAGGAGCCCCTGTTTACAGCTGCAGTATCACTCCTGCCTGCACTTGCTTTCAAAAAAGGCACATCACTAGCACATTCTGATAGCCAGCAAAAAAAGTCCTGTACACCTGAACGTCCAGCACTTGAAAAACCAGGTCTAACAATGCTACTTACCAACAATAAGAAAAGGTGGTGTTGTTACCATAAAGCTGTTTTCAAGTATAGGCTTCACTTTGCTTTTGGAAATTCAACATCTACCTGCTTTATGCTTCCAAACCACCACTTACACCTGCCTTCCATTAAATGAAACCACTGCAAACAAGGGAATGAGAAGGTGCCTCTCTTAATCACACAGCCACCATCAGCAGTTGGCCGCAATCAGCAGCCGTGTATGAACTCACAAGAGGAATGTGGAGGGTGGGGATTTGGATTTGCTTGAGGGGTTTTGCTCAGTTGTTTATTTTTAACAAAGATGTGGGACAAGCTATCCTGGTTTGTATCTCCTGGAGGAGTCTGCACAGAGAGGAACTAGCTGCTAAGCTACCTTTAGCAGATGCTCTGGGATAAACCTGGGAACAGACACATCTACCAGTCAAGCTCAAGGCACAGGTGATTTTCTAAACAAACTCAAGCTAACCCACTTTACCAGGAGGGAAAGAATGAGAGACACCTAAAGGAGGTGGTGTTACCGTTCCTCACACCTGTGGGCCATCCTCTGCTCATGCCCACAAGAGGCTTATTGACAGTACCAAATCTGTGTAAGTTTAATTTCTTTTCCCACTGCACACGTGCCATGCTACAACTGCCACATCCATTCAGCTCCCCTGACCTGCTGTGGAATGTATTACTCATAGGTCTACATTTAGCTTATGTAAAAAAAAAGAAATGAGTTAGAACAACGTAGGGGTTTTTTGGGGGGTTGTTTTTTGGTTTTGTTTTTTTTTTTTTCTTTCTGGAGAGAGTTAGTAGGTGACTCACACTAGGTAGGCCCTGTATTATCAGAAATAACTTCACTGAGCTTAACACAATTACACCTGCATGAGCAGAGTATGAAGTGAGTCAGTTCTAGTACAAGAGGCTGCTGCAACCCAGTGAAAATAAACCCAGTAAGAGTTTTAAAAACATGTATTTTGTAACAATCGAAACTAAACAAAGCAGTGGGTAGGACAAAATTTATGTCTCAGGTGAGATGAAGTCAACAAGAGAGCTGAGCTCACTACTTCAGTATCTGCTTTTCTTGGGATGAATGAATCCTTCCTGTGGCCAGAGGACCAACATAATACACTGGCCCAACATAAAATTAGGACAGACTTCTGAAGAACTCTAAGCACCAATAAGATGTAATGAGCTACAACCATAGGGGCACTCCCAGTGAAACAGACATGCAAAATTTCTCTGTGTTCTTCGATGCTTGTCAGCTTCTTCAGAGCTAAGTATCTGTTCTCAGGGTTATTTTTCTACCTCTGCCATTTCATTCCAATGCACCCTCAGGAAAATGGCTTTCTTCCTGTTATTTTCTCTGTGGACCCTTTTCCATTAGTTTGTTAGCTCTTCAGGGTTGTGGCTCTAGTTATATGAGGTTTTGCACATCCATTTATGACAGTGGGACATAACTAAAGTTAAGTAACACTACTTTTGAGTTGTTGCAAGAAGCTCCCACCCTTCCTGTGCATCTAGAAACCTAGAGATTAAGAGAATTTAATAGAAACCCAAACAAAAACTGTGTCTGAATTTGGTAATGACATTCTCAGGTCCTACTCTTCCGAATGATGTGAGCAAGTTAATGCGCCTGAGTAGGTGCAGAGAAGAGTGAGGGCAGGAGGGTTGGGGGAATTAAGAAATTCTGCCAACTCCTCTGGTTTTGCCCCATAATCACACAACTCAGAATATCAACTACCTTGATGAATTACTCTTCCATTCCTACACAGCCTCCAAGGAATTACCTAAACCACTGAAATGTTTTTACTCATAATGGTGGCTTGGTTAACACAGTGTTTTACCACATTTATTCCACAGGGTTTGGTATTAATGGCATCTTCTTGGTATATGGAGTAAAACTGCAAGTGCTGCCCAATAGGAGGATTTTTGCCCAACTTCATCCATAGAAATTTATACTAAAATCTGAAGTTCTGCTCACACGCCTGCTGCTAGAGACTAAGATTTATATCTGCCCTCGGTAAGGTCCCTGCAGGCTCCTAACTTCAGTGCAGTGATCAGCCTTAGGCCACCAGCTGATGGACAAAAGGTTAAGGACCTGAAGTACCCACAGGTGAGTGCAGGTTACACTTTTCAGTGAGTTAATGATTCCCAGCTCAGGAATGCCAAGCACCCCAAACATGTCCTTAGACTGCTGAGATGGTGAAGTGACTCAATTTTGGGGCTCAAGCTGAGAATCGGCACTCACAGTGCTTTTGCTTGGCCATTGACATGGGTTCAGAGGGTACGCACAGCTGGTCAAAGCAGTTTAGCAAACCAAATAGATCTTTTGAACTCCTTACTTCAAAGGATCTTGTAGGTTTGATTCATGCTTCTTGGTGAAAAAGAGGGCAATGGCGTTTTAGGGCACCAAGAGACTCACTAAAGTGGATCTGCTGCAGCAGTTTAAAAAGACATTGCCTGCAACTGCCTCGTATGTAGCACCCTGCCATGGGCCAGCATCTTTGCAGCATGGCCAGTGGACATGAGCACATCCCCGGGTATCACCTGCTTCGGTGCACAGGGCAGCCTCTTGGCTTAAGCTGCCAACAACAGTGCCTTTAAGCAAAGACACAAGGTTTCATACCGATGCAGCCGAGGCACTCTTCTCACAGCCCACTCTGGGATGGAGACAGAGAGGAAAAAGAAATTACCAGGACATTAACTCCTCCAGCTGATCACAGAATCATAGAACAGTTTGGGTTGGAAGGGACCTTTCAAGGTCATCTAGTCCAATCCCCCCTGCAATGAGAGGGGACATCTGCAACTAGAGCAGGTTGCTCAGAGCCCTGGCCAACCCGACCTGCAATGGGGCTTCCACCACCTCTCTGGGCAACCTGGGCCAGGGTTTCACCACCCTCATTGTAAAAAATTTCTTCCTTCTATCTAGACTAAATCTCCCATTCTTTTAGTTTAAAACCATTACTCCTGTTGCACCAGGCCCTGCTAAGATGACTGAAGAAGACTAAGAAGGTGCTATTCTGGGTGAGAAACTGGTTAGATGGATGAGTCCAAAGAGTTGTGGTCAATGGAGACAAATCCAGTTGGCAGCCAGTCATGAGTGGTGTCCTCCAGGGCTCAGTACTGGGGCCACTCCTGTTTAACATTTTTATCAATGATTTGGATGAGGGGATAGAGTGCACTGTTAGTAAATTTGCAGATGACACCAAGCTGGGTGGAAGTGTCGATCTGTTTGAGAGTAAGGAAGCTCCACAAAGGGATCTAGATAGACTGGATCGCTGGGCCAAGGCCAATTCCGTCAGTTTCAATAAGGCCAAATGTCGGGTCCTGCACTTGGGCCACAACAACCCCCAGCAGCACTACAGGCATGGGGAGGAGTTGCTGGAGAGCTGCCAGGCAGAGAAGAACTTGGGGGTGTTGATTGACAGCCAGCTGAACATGAGCCAGCAGTGTGCCTAGGTGGCCATGAAGGCAAAGAGCATCCTGGCCTATATCAGGATAGTCATCAGGAGCAGGGAGGTGACTATTCCTTTGTACTTGGCTTTGGTGAGGCCGCACCTCGAATGCAGTTTTGGGCCTCTCTCTACTAGAAGGACATTGAGGTGCTGGAGAGGGTACAGAGGCAGCTACCAAGCTAGTAAAGGGTTTGGAGCGTGTCTCTTATGAGGAGAGGCTGAGGGATCTGGGGCTGTTTAGCCTTGAGAAGAGAAGGCTACACTATTGCTCTGTACAACTACCTGAAGGGAAGTTGTAGAGAGGCAGGAGTTGGTCTGTTCTCCCTAGTGACAAGCAATAGAACAAGAGGAAATGGCCTGAAGTTGAACCAGGCGAGGTTCAGGCTGGATATTAGGAAGAATTTCTTAGCTGAAAGGCTTGTCAGGCACTGGAATAGCCTGCCCAGGGAGGTGGTGGAGTCACCATTAGAAAGTGTTTATGAGCCAGGTAGATGTGCTTAGGGACATGGTTTAGGGGTTTTGATAGGGCTAGGAATAAGGTTGCACTTGACGATCTTGAAGGTCTCTTCCAGCTGAACTATTCTATGATTCTGGGATAAGACTGCCCCCGTCTTTCTAATAGGCCACCTTTAAGTACTGAAAGGCCACGGTAAGGTGTCCCAGGCTGCAGTAAGGTCTCTCCCTGGCATGATCAGAGCTACATGCAGAAAATGGAAACTCCTGCCTGAAGAGGAACATCTTACAAAAGCTCCTTTTTCAGAGGAACCACAATTGTTAAAGAAAACAGCTGCCACAAGCAAATATTTAAAATTAGTTATTCATAGGCTCAAGGAGAAAAGAGGGACTTTTCCTCTTCTATATTTAGAAGCTTTATAATTAGCATGTTTAAGATGTGAGTGGGAGCTTAATCATCCATGAACAAAAGCACCCAACACCGTCTGTCCTTCAGTACTGGAGTCCCACCACATCCACAGCTCACGCAAACCAGGACTATTCATCTCCACTTCCCTCCCTGTGGGGCTCCTTGCATCAGCTCATTTGGAAGAGCAAAAAACCACCTCACTGCAATGAAACATCCACCTCGTAACATGCACATGCTCATAGGTCTTCTTTTCTTTTCTTTTCTTTCCTTTCCTGCCAGAGCTGGGCTTCTGGTATTAGGATAGGTGTTAAGATAACACTACTAAAAGCTTATTTCATAGTTTAGCAAACCAACAGTAAGATAAGCAATGAAACTTGGAAGAAGAGAAACAAGTCTTTCTGCAGGTCAAATCTGGAAGATTCTTCCTGCTCTTCTGTTACTCATCAGTGAATCTATGGTTTCACTGACTGACAGCCCTCCCCCTCCTTGTTCTCTAAGAGCTGACCACAATTCACATTTACTGCTTTCGGCCACAAATCCTTCCAGCTCATTAGTCCAGGATTCCCAAGACTTCCCCTCAATGGCCATGCCTAGGCAGAAAGAGTAAGAGCATTTCCCAGTTCCCAGGCCCAGACTCTGTCTCTGGCCACATGATGGTGGCGTAGCAGTACGTACGGGGGTAGGCGCCATCCCCCTGTGCATTGCTCCTAGGAAGAGGAGTCTGGGGGCTCACATCAAGCGAGATTTTCTGATGAGATCACTTAAATTGAAAATCTGCTCTTCCAGCAGCTCAATATTTTGCATCATGCAGTGCATTACCAATTAATTGTCATCAGCATGGGATTAGTGATGCATTTACATTACGATACCAAAGCCTGTATTAATAACCATGTACAATTCAATTCCCCAAACCCCAACCTCACAGCACAGACTATGGACCTACATCTGTCAAAACTCAGGATCCCACGGGAGCCCTGACCAAACTCAGAAATATATTGAGATCACCAGACTTCAAAGGGTACGATGCCACCAACTCCTGATGGGTTTTAAATTCCTTAACTGGAACAGGAAGACTAGCTTTCTTGCTGTACTCACTCCTCTAGTCAATATAAATAAATAAATAAATAAATACATTATATTTTCTTCCACATGGGTTGTTTACTGAGCTAAGTTGAAAACCATATAATCAAGGAGACTAGTGCAGCAGAAGAGAAGAAATGGTAAGAAAAGGATGAGGAAAGAAGGAAAGATTTCAGCTGGCACTTGAAATCTTTATGCTGGATTTTTAAAAAACAAGAGGAATAATTTTAAATTGGACTCTGAACTACATGGGGACATACTGAAATCATGAAAGGATGAGACAGTCACTTGTCTCATTTTAAGTAGAAGAGCCTGCATGCTCTGAAGCATGGGTATGTGTGGCGCAGGCATACACAGACAAGAAAATGTTCCCACTTGAAACAGGTACAGTGATTTCAGTAGAAATGGAGACAAGACAGTTGAAAGGCACAACAGATTTACAGCTGAAAAAGGAGAGGGAAACATTCCTGCCTTAGAAACAAGAAGTACCACTACAAAGTGGACATGAAGTTTGCACTCAGCTCACAATCGACAATGTATGCAAATAATTCAAGCTTAGAAAATATCCTCACTGATTTTCCCCAAGGAAAATGCTGTTTTGATAAATTTTAGCTGATCTCACTGACCACTGAATTTCACCAGTCTAGCAACTGAATTTTCTAAACAACTGGGCATAAAAATCCTTTCAGCTTCATCTCCAAAATGGATTGCAACTCTTAGGACATATAAATGATCTGTTGACGTCTCCTGTGCTGCCTTTGCTTTGCTGTGACCTTTTGCCATGACAGGGATCCTACCTGTAACTTAACAACCAATTTCCCACTTGGTCATTTGGAGTCTAACACGTTTACTGAGTCCATGTGAAGCATAGGTGGAGAGGAAATGTGTTTAAATTCTCCTTACAAAAAGGCCTCTGCGATATAACAGGCAGTGAGTACAAGGTCAAGGTCGCTGAAATTCCTTCTCTACACATGTAGTTAAGAGAGGACAGAGACTGGAGCTGTTACCGATGGGTGTTATTGATATGATCTGAGTGGGATGACGTTAACAACACTATTATACTATACGCTCTCATGAGAGCTGATGGCTTTTAATTGCACTCTACTCCAAATTTCTTTGTTGTTCACACAGCCAGAGTGCTGGGCACCAATACCCTAGCAAAGCAGGGAGATGAGTACAGGGAAGGTGAAGGAGGAAGGGGGCGTGTTAAGAAAGGAGTCGTTCTCGAGGTTTGCTCCTGCAGATAACGATAACTGACTTGACCTACTTGGCACTACAAACTGGACCCATGGCTTGAGCTCATCTTCCAAGGCTAGAGTAAAAGCAGCGACCTATTTACCTTGGGCAGCACCTTACACAGCTGTAATACCTTTATTCAAGCAGCGGTGTGAGAAGTGTATTAGTACATGGTATTTTATTTTCTGCTAACATAAAGATATCTGTGATCAATTGTCATGATTCTGTTTAGCTTCATTTCAACAAAGGGCAACCACGGCTTGCTCAAACTTTGATAAACAACACTGGCTGTCAGAAGAGGCAAGGTAATTGCTGTCCATCTTTTCCATATGGCACAGTACAGACACCAAATGAGGAGAAATAACAGCACAGAAAATGATTACTTAATTGATCTGCATTGACTACCATATGTATAGGAAGGTTTTAAGCAAGACAGTCTGAGGTACAAGGATCTGCAGGTGGCACAGGGAACCCTGCAGGGACAACTGAGCGCTCCAGCTTTGTCACCAAACAAGGCTCTCAGTAAGGTCAAATCAGAAGGGCAAATCTAAATTCAGTTCTGGAACTGCCCTGTACTGGGTGATTGACTGGACTGGGATTTAATGTGTTCACATCTTAACTACAAAAGAAGTCAGCAAATGTTGTTCTAAAAACCTCTAAAAATATTATTTTATTCATGTAGATTTTATGCAGAGCCAATACAATTACTGAAATCTTGAAATTCTTTTTTTATATTTACTGTTTTCCATCACTCCTCATGGAAAAAAAAAAAAAAAACACCACCCTGTAAACAAACAAAAACAAGAACAAAAAAAACCCTGCCACTGTAGCTGGTGTGGATTTAGCTGAGGTAAAAAGCAAAATGGGTCTGTTTCTGAAAATCTAACCCTTTGAAAAGAACATGATCTGTGGCTCATTCTACTTTTTCTCAGTACACAACAACCAAATTCTCTTGTGCTTCATACGCATCACATTCTTGAGAAAAGTGCTCATAAAAATCTAGTTACAGAAAAGTACATTTCAGGAAAATAAAGTCCTGAGGTCAGAAAAGAATATGAAGCAGTTCTCAGTGTTCATGCTTAAACAAACAAACAAACAAAACCCAAAAAAAACAAACAAAAAAACCCACAAACAAAAACCCACAAACAAACAAACAAAAAAACCCCACAAAATCAACCAACCAAAATAAAACCCACAAGATATCCAAAGATATTGGTGTCAAATCACCATAGTTTAAGACCTTTGCATATTTATGATTTGAAAAATAGATATATACTTAGTCTGAGTGTTGCTTTCCAGCTGGCCCCTCCAGAAGACTTACGGAACATCTGGCTCTGAAATTAGTAAAGGTGATGACCTGCTAAGTACAGGATGGGTGGTATTTCAACATGCCCGTTCTGTAGCCTCTCCCACTGGAAGAGCTTGTGGCATAGTGCACAATGGGCTTGGAGAGGCTGAGAGGGAAGAACACCTCCCTCCCCGCTGCTCCGAGCACGACATGCTTCACGTTGTGTTTACACGACAGCACTGACCTCAGCAAGCAAGTGGGATGCTGATTCCATGCAAGCACAATGTCTCAAAAAAGGGAGTGTGTACACAAGCTTTCCTGTGCCGCCTTTAGTGGTATCCTGCTCTTTTCCCTAAGAAATGAGCTTGTGAAAACGCCTCGTACCAACAGGGAGTGTTCAAGGGATCAGTTCCTTTTGGAGTAAAGTGGAATTCTGCAGGGCGCATAGAGGGGCAATATTGATGTATCGTGTGCACTGAAAGCACGTAATGCTGTTTAGCAGGAATTCCATTCCCCCCGTGGCAAAAAGCTCTCAGACCCTGGAATAAACAAGCACATACAGATTAAAAACTTATTTGAATTGCTGCTACTATATAAAATGAACATACTCAGAATCTGAAGGAGCCAAACCGGCAGCTGTCCAGTTCGTTTCATGCAGGGTGGTCCTGTGATTAGTTACAGCATGAACAACGATGGGGAGAGGGGGGAAATCATTCTTCATACCCCAGATTAAGTATCAAGACAGGAAACATGGACTGGAATTACATCAGACCAGCCGCGTGTGTTTAGTCACTAAACAAATCTGCATCTTGCCCTAAGCTCTAGTAAATCTATCGGACTGTTGCTTGTTATTGTTTCCCCCTCCAACCTTCCTCCCCCTGAACACAACCCACCCCCTCTGTCTGCTAGTAGACAGCTGGTGTGACGCAGAATTTTAAATCTCATGGTTTTGTGCCAGACCCTCTCCTGACTCTGGGTCATGGGCTGAAACACTTGGATTACTGTTGAATGAGCCTAAACATGGGGAGAAAAAACTGCTGCACAAAGATGCAGTGTTTCCTTTCCAAAAGAGGGTTCGCTTCCTCATCCCCACTTCCCAACCACCCTCTCCTTCGGCACACTGATAGTTTTTTTAAACTATTCAAGCCTTTCAGCAACACTACTTTGTGCACCAAGTCAGGGCTGCTATTGCCCTCACGGTGCCTCCTCATTTATAGACCAGTTATTAAATGTCGCTCTTAGAAAAAAGCAACATTGGTACTTCTCCTGAAGATCCAATGCTCTTTTTCTGGGCTTCCCAGCACTCTGTGGTTCTCCAGCAGAAGGGATAGTTATCTGATAGTTCTCTCAGAGAGGGAAGTTATCTGAACAACGATGGGTCTGTGGGATAGCCAGTGCAAGCCTGTTTGCAGAGGAAAGCCAGGTTTCACAGAGGCTCCTATCCTCAAAACTGCTGGCTGCAGTGGGGCTCAGCACCTTCGGCAGGCTGCAGGCTGCTCTGCCAACACCATTTCTGTATCACTACAACATTATTCTCTGCAGAGAGTGAAGAAGGTTGCCCATCTGTCCTTCCTCCACCCCCCAGGCATGACTGACACAGGTGTGACAGCACACAGCTGGCTCCACCGAGTGAGGCATGAGGGCAGAGGGAAGACAAGAGGAAGGAGAAGAGGGAAAGAGGCGGCAGCTTGAAAATGCTGCCCTGCGGTCTGAGCGTGGGAATTCCTCACCACACAGGGGGAAAATTCAGGAGATGGAACTGGGACGGACTGGTGGGTGGATGGGAACAGGCGTTGAGCATGCACACAGAGAATGGAGGAGGCTGTGCAAGATTTCTGTTCCTCAAGGCCCTACTCCACGTTGTCACCAGCTGTCTCACAAGCATCTAGATGCCACAGCAACCAGGAGGGGGGGTTGTCTTTAGAAGCCTCAGACATAAAGATGTATTTAAATAAGCAAGTCCAGTCCTTTCCACATACCGTCTGCCATGGTTGCAACAGCAACTCTAGTTCTTCAAAGTTTGGCTGCTCAAAAGGAGGAGTCAAGTTCTCCGACCCTGGCCCAGCAGATGAGCAGATCTGCCTCCAGAACATAAATGAGTAATTCAAAATGCAACTTGATGTTTCATAGAGTATGTGGCTAGGTGGGACTACTATGATCATTTTCTTCAAGTATTCAGCAAAAACTCTGGAATGTCATTCTTCTCCATTTGCAAGAAGATTATATTCACTGAAATTGAGCTAATTAGAAACAGCTCTTCTAGAGATTACTGAGCATTTATACAAAAGCTTTTCTCTGCAAAACACTTTAAAGACACTCTCTGTACAACATGAATGACTTCATCTACACATCCAGCCAAACTGCCTCCAAATCTGTAGGCTCTCTGCACCTGGAACACTAATGCAAAGAGGGAAAGGAAAGGTGACTGTCCAGACAATGATATGGGAACACTGGGAGGGAGAGCTTTGAGTGGTGTTACAAAAGAATGTGGACAAGTTACCAAAGAAAGTTCCCCTGTCCTCTAAAGAAACAAAGCAATGGCTTCCTGAGGAAGAAACCCTCATTTACCCTAAGGAAGACATGCTCAGAAGGTGACAAAGAAGCAGTGGTTTGTGCAGCATTTGTAACCGGAGGTGTTCTTGCAGCACCCAGGCTTTCCTTCAAGGTCTCCTGTTAGAATCTG
Organism: Ceryle rudis; assembly: GCA_033439905.1. Lineage (NCBI taxonomy): Eukaryota > Metazoa > Chordata > Aves > Coraciiformes > Cerylidae > Ceryle > Ceryle rudis. The sequence goes on along the minus strand of JAAGNO010026586.1, from coordinate 81,775 downwards.
AGTGAGGCAAAAAATACTGCACAACAGACTGGGCAGCATTTTCAAATTCCCTTACAGGCAGCCCTTGTCCCTCAAACTCCTAGATGACTTGTAGATGTGCTGCACTATGAGCTATTTTAATCTGAAAGTAAATAAATCTAACAAATGTTTACATGTAGGGACCTGAAGAACTCACAGGACTATCTCTTTCCCCACCAGCACCTTCTTTTTTTTTTTTTTAGAAAAGCTTTCTCTGGTTCTCCTCTTCACCCTTTTTATGACTCAGTACATAAATCCATCTACAATTTTGTAGATGATCCCTCAATTCTCCCCTCCCAGCCTCAACCCGCACAGCTTCCTCTCCTTTCACTTTTCAAGCAAGTCTGAAAAAAAAGAGAGTTCTCCCATCTGACTGTAGCTGTTCCTGCTGCATCAATATGTGTATAGGAGCATATTTAAATTGTGTATTCAGACTCTTTGGTTAGCAGACACCAGTAACTGCTTACTGCTAGTGAATCCTAGAAAACCAGCTGCTCCACAGGAGGCATGGGAGGAAGTGTGATCTGAGCATCATTTACAGCAACCATCTGAAGCACTCAGCCTTGCAATGGTCTTAATGCTCTACTTCTGCTCCTTTGCCCTTGGACGCTTGCTGCAGCTTGTGCCGTGCACTCTGCGGGGACTCCCCACATGCCGCAGCTGTAGCTCAAGGGCTCTGTTCAGTCTTAGCTGTTAAAAACAGCACAGATCTTGCGTTTAATTTGTGCTAATCTTGGTGTCGAAATGAGATTTGTGTGGAGCCAGGATTCGTGCTACAGATGGATATTGTGCAACTTTCTGTCTTGGCTAGGCAGTTTGTGCATGAATAGTATCTGTCCTGAGGAGTGTAAGAAATCACTCCTGAAGTGATGACACAGACCTACTAATAGCCTTTCAAAGTGTCACATTAATAACAAAATGACTCCACAGCTTGACAGATAAGGAAGAAAAGCATGGAACGTATCACCCATGCCTATATGCATCTTAAGAACTAAATTGTCTCCTACATCTCTCTGTCCAAGAAAGATTCAGCTGCATGCCTTAGCTGCTCACATGGACTTCTCCACCCAATGTCACCAATTGCTAGGCGTGGAGGTCCTCCCAAAGAAGGCAAAGCAGACTGCTGTGACGTGAAATGGACTCCTTGGCAGAGGCACAGCCTTTAAAACCTCTTCTCGGCAGCTATATAGAGCTGTGAGCACCCTTCCTGGCCAGGAAAACTCAAAAGTCCGCAACATGGATATTACCAACTTTCAGAGGAATCTTGATTCCACTAAAGTCAAATAGCTGAGTTTACTACAACCAGTTTCACCAGAGTTTGAGCTGCACTCTTAATCCATTGCAAAATTGTAATTCTGGTCTATTTGTATTTATAATCACACCTTCAAAACAAATCTGCATTTCAAATACTCAGGACAACCATCAACAAATTTTGGCAGAGGCCTGGAGCAGTGCTGTGTCTGCTGGAGGAAGGACTATTGCTCAGCTCCACTTCAAATTTAATTGTAAAATTTGGCTTAACAGCACTGGAGAAAATTTTGCACCATCACAGGGCTGAACAACTTTTCTCAAGCCATCGCTTACTCAGAAACCCCAGCTTTTCAAAGAAAACAAACAAAAACCATTCCACAGACCAGGAATGTCATTCCGATTTCACCCCCATAAATGCATGGCGATCAATGAGGTCATTCTTTCCAGTATTTCCAGCACAGTTCAGATCAAAATCAGCCTTATGAATCCAAACAACCCCTTCTAGAAGACCTCCACTTTATCCAGGTCCCCAGTGGTTTGAGAGCAATTTGCATCTGTAGAAGTATGTTTCACAGCTGCTGGAGTGTTTGAATGGGTCAGCCCTAATATTGGAACGTCAATCTTCCCTCATCTACCAGTCAGGATCAGAGTCAGACCATTTCTAGTATTTTGAAGGGGATGAAGTGATTTTCTGATGGAAGAGACAAGAGAGAACGGAACAGGAAAATCTCACATGAATTGCCGGGAAAAAAAACGAAACAGACTAAATAAAAATCCTTTCAAGGGCTGAGTTGGGTTTAATACAGTGTTTGAATCTACCAGGAGCTGGCAGATTAGGAGATGAGCTGGTCTCACAGCCTTTAAAACACACACAGCACACACACAGAGGATTTTTCAGTGCCGTCTTCCATCGGCTTTTATTTCCTTCTGTGTGGACTCCTATCCCACTGAGACAGTTTTAAAAAAGAATTCCAGAAAGAGACTCTTAATTTCCCTCTGACCCAAGGTTTAAATTCATCTTCCCCAAAATAACTTTTTTCATATCCTTGTTTCCCAGGCAGGATTGCAAGCTTTATAGCAGTGATATTTGAAAAGCACTGAATTTAATATTACAAAGGGAGCCCCTTTCTTCTACGACAGACTGTGGTCTTCTTTTTATGACCGCTGAAATAAATAATTGCTTTTTTGGCTGCAGGTATGATTCATTTGTACTACCCCCAGAAGAATAAAAGCTTTTTTATGATTATGGCAAAAACTAGAGAGTGTGTATTATTTCTTAGTCAACATTTTCGTATTAAACATGAAGTCTTCTTTCTTTTGTTACCTACAGGACTCATCTATTGATTTAAGATACAAATAAAAGTCACTGGGTAGAACAAAGAAACGGAAGGACTGTGGAAAAATTTATCAGTTTACTGAATTACTACACCTCCGAACATGGCACTTTTAAATTAATTTTTCTGAAGTTGCTGTTGTGCTGTTTATTTGAATATATTCTCACTTCTGTCCGTTTGTCAGGCATGAGATTAGCAGCTGGCAACACCTCTCCTGTTCCCCTTGCTCCTTCGAGGACTATACCGCAAGACAGTATAAAACAACCTGTTACCAGTTAGTCTAATGGTAAAATTCAGCCCTTCTTCACACTACAGAAAGAACAATATTATGGATCAACTAGACCTCAACACACCTTTCAACTAGTTGAGTGATTCATACCCAAATGAGTAGCTCACCCAAACTAAGAATCTCTAGGCCACAATGGAGGCACTGCTACCTCCAAGCACATAACCCTGCACCCACTTGCTAACCAGTGAGACCTTCTTAACCCTTTTAGGAATCATGACAACCACAGGAAAAGTGAAGTTCAGACCTAAGAGGCCTACAGAGAGGCTTCCTTACATGGTTCTCTGACAAACAGTCCCTGTCTATGCCCATTAGGAAAGCCAAACAAGAAACAGGGTGGCAGCAGCTGTATTTAAATATGTTTGAAGGTAGCTCAGTTCTGCTCCTCAGGGCAAACTGGGCTTCAGTTTAAGCCTAGACCCTCAGGAGTTTTAGGAGGACAGAAACCAAGACCAATGACAGCCCAAGTGCCTCTCTCAACACCAGAAACTAATTAGCATAATCGTATTTTCCACTTGAAAACTAATTTACACATTTCCTAACAAAGTGGTGCTTTCTGCGGGGCTTTTTCAACCTCTACTATCTGCTGCCAGCTAAAATATTTGGGGACAAAGGCCACTATGTAGAGTGTGCCTCTGGAACTGAAAGGAGTTCTCTGTTCTCCTGTTTACGATGGCCACACAAATGCAAACCAAGCAGATCAGGATACTGTCACTGGCAGAACCAGCTGTTCTGTATGTGACATTTTTCAACCAAGGAAACCTATAAATATCATAGAGCACACAGAGATAAGTGAGGGAGACAGATAACTGAGAGGTGGCACTCGTAACACTTGCCAGATTGTCTTCAGTCACCAAGGCTCCCTGTTTTCCCACTGGAATCGGTTGCTGCTTCACCATTTACTTCAATATCAAATCTGGATCTTACAGAAAAGTTTGTACTGGGACCTCTGCACTGTCAACAGGATGCACGGTGCTTTGCAGAGGGAGCTGAGGATATTCATTAAGTGCTGAAATACTGTTCCAGATCTTCAGCAAACCCACAAAGTTTTCAAAGGCACCCACTTAGAAGTGTTTCTATCTTCCTTCTTCCCCATCAGACTTCTTAGACCAATTCCACACTGACAGGTTTGAGGAGGAGAGTTCAAAAAATGAGTTCAAAGTCAAGCATCCCATCTGAGTCGCAGTTCAGAGATTGCTGCTGTTTGTAACGTGGTCTTCATCAGCATGAGGAAGCATTGCACCAAGAATGAAAGGATTTATTCTGTACACAGAGATTTAACATTACAAACCCAGCTACTGGGAAGCAGGTTAAAGTCCATTTCCTCTCCTCCTGTAATGCTTAAAGCATTGCAGAGGCACCAGCAGATGCCAGTGATGCTGGTAGTACTGTAATAGCTAAAAACCAAGGGTTTCTTTTTCTGCATAAAAGCAACCAAAATCAAGCTGAAAATATCTCCAAGCTGGGTCTTCAGCTGCCATAAACTGGCACATCTCTACTGAAACTAGCAAAGCTCTCTGAGTATTTGCCTCTGCGTTCTTCAGTGCCGTCAGACACAACACCTAATCCTAGTGTTGAAAAGGGCTTCAGTGCTTCATCTGTTCTTGAGAAACTGGGAGGTAGCTGAGGCCACTTCATGGAGCTTTAAGAGCCCTAACTAGAAGATGGAAGCTCACGATTGCACAACAAGGGTTCCAAGTGCTAAAACAAGAACACCCCAGCACAGCCACCACTGCTTGTACCTCCCTAGAGAAACTGTCACCTTAAAAAGCAACCATGCAGTCATATTTTGAAATCAGGTCTCCTGCTAACAGTGCCCTGTAATGGGTCCCACCTAATCTTAACAAATAGGTTTTGCAGAGTGAGTTCATAGCAATCACAGGAGGGTGGAAGGCAGAGTCATGTAACTCCTGTGTATACAGTGTCCGAGCCCAGAGCTGAATAAGGCAAGTCAGAACAAAAGACTGCCTTCTGCACTGGCTCCATGGGGCAAGAAGACAGAACAAAGTAAGAGACTCAAGACCCTTTTCCAGGCGGCAGCAGCTATTGAGAGCCAAAAGCAAACAATCAACACATCCTGAAGAAAGACAGTTTTTTGCAGTCTTCTTGCCAGCCTTCATGGGTGAGCACTGCTGGGGAATGAGGCGACTGTTCAAAGGCAGGCCCCCAGTTTGCTGAGGAAACAAACAGACATGCCTGCAGCCCAGCAAGGAGATCCCCTCCTGAGTTAAAGACACACTCAGCAGGAGCACATGTACACACCAGCGGTGTGCAGAGGTGACTGCTGCCCATCAGCGGCCAGGGAGTGAGAGCACATGTGCGCTT
>JAAGNO010026586.1:32898-76461 GCA_033439905.1 Ceryle rudis | reverse complement strand
ACATGTGCGCCTGCAGGCACAGGGCGGCACGGGGCGCACGGTGGGGAGGCACTGCTTGCACCCAGCAGCACTCCTGGGAGGCAGGCAGCCTTCTGGCAACCAAGAGGGAAAAGCCCCCTCTGAGATATCCCTAAAGGACATGAAGCTGCTCCAGTCCAATTCATTTATGAGGATGATGAAACTCAGAAGCAGGGCTGTTTCTGAGAGGTCCCTGCTGCAGGAGAAGCTGGTGCGTGTCCAGTGCATGCAGCCGTTTGCTGGAGTGAGCTCCTACAAGGAGACATCTGGAGAAAACCCCTCCTTGACATTCTGGCATGACCCAAGAAAAACAGGGCAAAATCATCCGTTCTTAACTTTCAAGATTTTCCCCAGAGAGTTTCATATACCTCTAATGGCACCTTTGCCCAGGAAACAGCTAATTCAGAAACCTTTCCTGAAAGTTTATTAATAATAAACTACTAAAAGATTCTTTTCTAAGCTGTGATTAAACTTGAATGACTATCTAATAGGTCATGTATAAAATACATTTATTTCATAGAACACTGGTTCAAGACACCCAAATATTTTGCCACAGATGACTTACTGCTCAGCGAGGCAATTTATCACGCTCCCTTAAACCTGAGAAAATGCTATAGGGCCACTGACTTGATTCTTTTCTAAATTGCTGCATGGAATCATTAAATCATGAATATGCATATGTCGAGTAAAAATATTTCAGTAGTGTTATTGCATTAGTTATTTTAGCTCATTCTTAAACAGTACAAGCAAAAGGAATGTGTGTATGGCCTAAGGACCATCGCCTCAGACTGCTATGCTTACAAAGCAACCAGGCTGTCCTGACTGGAAAAGAAACCACGTCTTGGAGAAACACATAAGGGAAAGGAGAAGGAAATCCTTCCACTCCAGAGGCAAAGTCAGTATCTTATCTGTCTCTTACATCAACATAAAACTCACATTGCAACAGACACCTGGCTTCAGACTCAAAAAAACCTGCTCTTTGCACGCTGTCCAAAACACCTCCCTGTTCCTTGAAAATACACCCCCCGTGCCCAAACCTCCAAAGGCCAACCATCCTGAGGGACAGAACCGTAGCAGGCACATGGCAAAAAAGCCCTCACCAGGCTCACTTCAGCAGAAAAATGCTACATTAAGGGAGTCTGAAAATGGCCTCAGCTTAACCATCCCTTTGCAGCCTTTGGGTTTCCATTCCTTTAACACCAAGCAAGCTCAGATAGGGTGAACATGAAAAGAGCCCCCCTTTCCCACCTCTTGGAAAATCCAGGTATTGCAAGAGGTGATGAATAATGGTTTGTCCACTGAGTCATGGTGAGTAAACGCACCAGCTAGCACTGGGAGTGGCAAGACGGGGAGAAAGGTACCACAGTTTCCAGGGGTGAAGTCCTACCAAGGAGATGCCCAAAGCTGAGCACCAGAGACTGTTTAAATCATCACAACCCTTCTCATTTAAGAAGTGCTGTCAAGATCAAACTACTTAATGAGTATCTTTCTGCTGCAGACTCCAACTTCCCAGGCAGCTTCAGCCAGCAGTGCACTCTCCCTGACCACCTGTGTAACACTGCTCTGGTAGCACTGGTGTGCCTTGTAACTAATTCCTGTGTGATACAGCTGTTGGTGTACTGGGGCAGGGGAGAGAGGCATATTCTCACGTAGTATTTGATCTCTCCAGGGTGAAATATCTTGGTTAGGAGCTAATTAAGATGGCTGTACACATCTAATCGCAATTCTTACATATATAGGCATGCATAAAAACGGGCAAGAAAAACCATGAGACATGATGCTAAACCGCAGTTTGCAACCAGTTTGTGTGTGTGTGTATGCATGTGCTAAAAGCCTCCATAAAATGACTGGGAATGGAAAATCTACAGTCTTTAATTAGAGTAGAACACATTTCAGTTTTCATCTTGTGATCAAGAATTCTACAGAAAAATCTATCTCCTCTTTAGGCAAAGAAATCTTGAAACTCAGAAGGAGAAAGGATGTGTTTGTTGCACTTACACACAGTGCCAACGGGCTACACTGAAAAACAGCCTGAGATTTAGTTATTTGTGTATCTAGAATAAATCTTAACAGTTTTGCCAAATTTCCAAAAGGTAGAAGAGACAAGAGCTTGATGTATAACATGCAGACACTGCCTTGTACAAACAGCAGGAGAGATCCTGAACTACAATGCTGCTGAAAAATTATCACAGAATCTCGGAATGTCTTGGTTGGAAAAGACCTTCAAGATCATCTAGTCTAACCTTCGACCCAACACTGCAAGCCCACCACTAAACCACATCCCTAAGCACCAGGTCCACTCGCCATTCAAATGCCCCCAGGGATGGCAACTCCACCCCTGCCCTGGGCAGACCATTCCAATGTTTGATAACTCATTCAGTGAAGAAATGTTTCCTAATATCCAGCCTAAACCTCCCATGGCACAGTGCGCATCCATTCCCTATGAATTTCAGGTGGAATCTGAATCAGCGTGCTCCTAAACTCTCTATTAGACAGAAATTCAAAGACTCCTAATACTACAGTATGGCACAGGCTTGAAAATAAGAGGGTTTGTTTTGTGTGGCTGTTCTGTTTGGAAGGCTTGCAAGACAGCTGTCATCTACTTTGATTAAGTTCCTTCACAAAACAGTCTTCCTGGAGTGATGCCTTGAAAGAAATACATATTCATGCACATCTCTTAGCCTGCTTAGAGTCCTACAGAAGTTTTGGGTGCGCATTACAAAATTATGCCATTGCTGCTCACACAAAATAACATTCAAAGAGCAATGCAAGTTTAACTTGGACCCATTTGTTTTCAGTTATTAGTCTACTCTTTCTATGTTTGTTGGGGTTTTTTGCTTCTGTTGTTTCCTCGCCCCCTTGCATCCCTTCCCACCCCCCCTTTCCCTTGAGGGCTGAAATTTTAATAACTCTAACATGTGAGGCTGAATTAAACAACAACAAACAGTTCTTAACACATGGAAGCATGCAGCATAACATGGTAATGCTCCTCTCTGCCTTGGCCAGAAATTGATGGGCAAATTAATGCTTTGCTGCCAGTAATGGATCTTATGGCTGGTAGACAGTATTTTACACACTGAAAATCTCAAAACGACACCAGACATTGATTCTAAATAAGTTATGCAAACTACAGCCTATAAACTTTTACTTTTCTGCAGTGTCAAGTTCTTCTTTAAGCACAGGTATCTTTTTCTACTCAGGAGGCAGAGTCCCATCATTTCACAACAAGTCAGGCTTAATGTATAAATCAGCAAGTACAATCCAATCAGTGGAACACAAATTTGCTGCCGTTACAAATACTGTCGGAAATGTTTTTCAGTTGTGCCTTCTCTGCCTATTTTGTCCTTATTAACCATGTCAGTGACAGAAATGTTGCATATTTATAGAGGAAAAAAAAAAAAAAGTCTTCTGAGTTGCAGCTAAGGGTAAAATTACTGAAAACAGAGGATTCAATTAAGTACCATTCAGGCTATAACAAAACTTTCCTAGTATAGCAGCTAAAGTAATTAGCATCCCAGTAACTGCTTCTATCTTACAATGCCTCATTAATGACATTTCTACATTCCCACTAGGAAATATTTGTTCAACGTAACAAGCACTTCAATTTAAGGAAGCAAATGGATCTTTTGCTAAGATTAAGTCACTGTATTTATGGAGAACAGGTGTGGAAACTCCTGTGAGATTTTGAAGGTACCAGCAAGAAAAGAAAAAGAAAGTGCGACAATAATTTTGACAATGGGAGGAAATGGGGGAGAAGGATGGGGGGAAAAAAAAAAGTACTACTTACAAGCCTCGAAGACGAAGCCAGATTTTCTCTATTTGCTCTGGCTGTAGGTATTTCAGAGAGTTGCTCTCAAATTCTTCGATTTCCTTAGTGGGTGACTCCATAGCTGCAGGTTACGGCTTCGGTTAAAGCTCGGCAAGGACGGATGCTGCCCCCCAGACATGCACACACTCCACCTTTAACGCTGCCCGGGAGCAGCCAACATTTTTGGCAGCCACTTCTCCCCCCTCCCCGCAAGCAGGGCCGCGTGGGCAGCCCGAAAGCGCTCAGGTGTACAACACGGGGGGCAGCTGAGCCAGCATGCCACCATCCTCGGGCTCACCGAGGGGATTACCGACTCATCACACCAATTTTTTCCTTTTTCCCTTGTTTTTTTTTCTGGTTTTTTGGAGTTTTTGCACAAATAAGCCAAGGATGCGATCAGTAATGCCAGCTGAAGGATCTTTATTCAAGGGAGGAGGGGAGGAAAATCCCTTGCTGACAAGTGAGCTGTCTGCACAGGCAGCTGGGCAGTCAAGCGGCAGCACGGGTCCCAGGGTTGGGCACCGTTTGCCCGAGCGGCAGCCCACAGTTCCCTCCAAGCTGCTCCCCGTCGGGTCAGCCTCGCTCCCCCAGCCTTGGAATTCATGTTTTTCCACTTACCAGCAGCGCTGCCGACAGGCTCGAAACCTGACAACTGAGGAAAAAGTCGTCTGTCAGCATAGCCCAGGCACAGCTTCTCTCTCTGCCTCCCTCTCTCCCGCACACACACACAAACACAGGCGCGCAAGAGAGAAGAGGCTATTGGAGAAAGACTGTCTCTCATTAAAAAGCCAACCAAGCCAAACCATTTAAAAAAAAAAAAAAAAAAAAAGAAGGGTAAATTACAGAAAGTCAGCGACTCACTCCTGGCAAACAGCCATCTGCTTCATTGCAGTCAGCCTGCCTTCCTGAGAGAGCAACACGCAGCATGGGCTGTACGGCTTCAGCTGGGGCAAAATCCACTCTCAAAATAAATTAATCAGTAAAGCACCATCGCCTAAACCCCCAATCACGCCCCCCGCCCCCCCCCCCCCCCCCCCCCCCCTCCCCCCCGCCTCCCCCCCCAACCCACCACACCACTAACACCACACCACCCCCCCCCCCTCAAATTGCAGCAGGGGAAGTCCGTACACTAAAGAGACATCAAGCCCAACAGATCAGTCACAGATATATTGATGCCTTTCAACAAGGACCACAAACAATGCATTAAAGAAGAATACATGCTTCATAATGCATGAGGCTTGAAACAGGAACTACAGCTTGAACTCAAAAGGTTTGCACAGGGGAGGTTAAAATCCAGCTCTGCAACAGGACTCCTGCCTCCATGTCCCTCGGGGTGCCCCCATACTGACCTCGGGCACAGCAGGGACCAAAACAAGGGGCATCCCCCTCTACACCTGCAGGGTTCCTGCTCTGGGCAGAAGGAAGGACAGGGATTTCCTTCATTGTACCGACCCAATCAATCACTTCTGAAACTCTGCCAAGAGCCCCCGCATGTCTCTCTTTAGTTAAGGTTATTAATGTGGTGCTTTCAGCCAAAGCCGCTAGAGCAGAAGGCAAAATAACTGTCAGAATATTGTCTGAGCCTTAGCACATTCTGTCACGTATGGCAAAAGTTGCCTCTGGAGAAGCAGAGTCTGCAAGGGAGGAGCTCACCGTGTGAGGAAAGACAGGCTCTGGTGAAAATAGGCTCACTGGTGATGACTTCCAACTCCAGTTGTGCTAGTCCACACACCAACAGTCTGAGTAGCTTGTAGAAATGTTAGGAATACATTATTAGGCTAATCAAGCAAGCCCCTGTTTAAAGGGGGGCAATAAATCAATTCTTAGTCATGTAATTTGACTACTTCAAAATCCAACCAGGCAAAGTAAAACCAGACCATCCTGCCTGCACAGAGAGGCCTGCCCCAGGGGAAAAGAATAAAATTGCAGATTTAGACTTCTATACAAAATCAGTTTGGTTTCTACTGTGGGATCTGTTGTGCACAAGAGGGCATATAACTGGGCTGAGGCTCTGAAACTGTGCTGCCAATTTTGTGCAACAATTTACCAGTTCTCTCTCGTTTCTGCATATTCAGGAGTGTTTTTCATATACTGCAAAACTAGAAGCCTCACATCCATTAACACAAAAAGCAGATTTTGCCATCAGGGGAGAGTTCAAAAAAAGTTTTGAGGTAAACCCACAAATCTTTAAACTTTTCTTCCAAAGTAGAAAAAGCATCAGGATTCATTTTAATTCTGGTGAGATTAGACACAGCTCCAGAAAAAGTTGTTTCATATTGACAGAAAGAGAACAGCTTATACTGGACTAAAGTTTACATTATTAGAGTTTTACTAACTTTGTAGCACTTCTGACCTTGTCAGTAAGATGACCCAGTCCTACTCATTCACCAGTAAGACCCAGAAGCTCAGTCACATACCTCATAAGTGACAGGTAATCATTTCCCTACTCATCTCAGTGTCTCCATCTGAGAACTAGCACCTACCTATGGGAAGAACGGCAAGTTCCACAGATGAGGAGGAGACTGTAAGAGCACAGCGCTATCAGCCTTTATTATTTCTGCATCATCTTGCCAAGATGAATTTGATATTAAACTTTCCGAATGCAACCATTCCATTTAAGGAAACTCTTTATAGTGTTTAGTATTCACCCAAATCAACACAGGGTGCTGAGATTTCTGTTTTCCTGTAGAAGGCAAAGCTCCCTTCACCCTTAGCTCCTATGGGTTTTAAATATTTTTTAAAAAGCCACCATGTGTGAAAACCAGAGGCAGATATTCAACCCCACGGCACATGGCCTACCACAGCTACATAACGCAGCCAGCAGAACAAAAATCCCCACTTACGCTTCATTTTTTCCTCTATACCTCTTTCAATTCTATTGCTGGATGCACAGAATTGCATTTTTCCTGTTCAGCTTTAGTCAGAAGCTTTTCCCATGAAGTTTCATTTATTACCAGGACTCATCATTGGAGCAGAGATGTATTACCAGCATGCCACAACCTATACACTTTTTAAATAACATTTTCCCTTGAAACGATAAACAGATTGTCTCCAGCTCAAGAGTAAAATATGTCAACAACAATCTGATGCTGGTGTAACCTGTCTGTCTGTGCATTACACATATATTATCCATTTAACCAATGACTCATTTTTTTCCTCAGCAATAATCAGCCAGTCAAGCTTAGCAGAACCCAGGTAATTTTCACCTTTACCACATTATTATTTACTATGCAAATTATGCATTTAAAATACCAGATAATGCCAAAAGGAACACATACTTAAGTGACAGAAGAGAAAAAGTTATGAAGGAAAGCAAAAACAAATATTTTCAGCTAATATCTAAAAGCAAATAGAGAGGGATGAGACTAAGAATTAAAGGAAACAGTGTAGACTGCAGAAATATCAGAAAAATTATGACTTAGTATCAGTTATGAAGACAGACATATAGGGAAGAGACACTGGGTAAGCCAAGATAGCAAGGTGAAGAGAAGAAGAGAACAATGAGATCCTGTGCCAGGCTAGGACACCTCCACAGACTTGAAGAACGAAACTAATATTGAGTGGATTCTGTTAAAAAGGTGGTACAGGAGAACGCAGATATCCTGCCAACCTTGAATGGTGTGCAGCCTTTCTTTTTGTTGCATTTTCACCTCCAGAGGCCTTTGAGATGGTAAGCTACCTAATAAAAGGACTGTACATTCTGGTAGTTAACTCTAAAAACAAAGAAACTCAGGAAGCTGAGACAGGAGAACGAAGACAAAAATGCCAGTGCAACCCAGCTATTAAGGAAACCAGGGGCTGGACCAATACAATGTCACAGCAATGATAATTTATGGGAATTATGGGCAGAAATGGGGCTTTAGGAAGCTAGGTGATAGCAAGACATGAACTGGGAGAGGAAAGACAACTGGCAAGAGCAACACAAGTGTTGGAGCCTGTGGAAGCAAATGGAAAGTCTAAAGGTGACCACAGAGGAATTGGGAATGTGTCTGACAATGCTGATTCTGCCAAAGGCAGAAATTTTTACAGTCGGGACACTTCGCTAAAGAAAGTCAAGACAGACACCAGTTCATCTGCTCAGTGTAGGCAGAGATGTCACTGACAAGAGAGCTGCTGAAGACACGAGGTAGCTTCCTGCCCTCTTTGATTTTGTGTTGATGATGCAGTTTGGGGCTGGAGTAGGGAAGAGGTTCCTAAAGAGATCCCACACAGCAGCATCATTGTGGTGGTAAAGTAAAAGAAGCTATTAGCAAGAGTCTCTCCCCTTCGGTTTCCATGACCTCAGTGTTTGGGTTTGTACAGAAGATAACTACAAAGTCATTTGCAGCTTCCTAGAAATAAAGTTTCCTTCCTTCTTTAACAAAACTTTACAGCACAGTAACTCTTTTTTTCCTCCCATGAGAACAGAAACTCCAATAACTAATTAGACGCAACAAGGAATCCCCAGCAGTTGAAGCAGCATGAGGATCCTACCTGCTACTGGGGTCTGTTGCACCACAGATGGTTTGCACTTCGGGCATCTCGACTGCCTTTGCCCTGGAGAAGGTCTCCTCTTCCTTGTGATGACATTCAACTGCAGGCCTGCAATGCTAGGTCCAGAGAGGGTTTCAGAAGTACCTGATGTTGCTTTTCAGAAAGCTCATTGTTTAATGAATGTTCCCATTGCTAGGTGATAAATTGTATCAGCCATCGCTCCAAGCAGTTTAAATCCTTTCCTAGGAGCAGCTCTTAAGGAATTACCCAGATGCACCATCTTCGGCTCTCTGCAATTGAGTGAGACCCTGAAATATAACCAGCCAGCAGCCCAGTCGAGCTGGGACACATTCAAGGAAAAGAGACAAGTTATGAGGGGTAAAAGCATGAATTATTCCAAAGATGGTCCTCTTTCCTCTTGTGCATTACGAAGGACAACCCAGTATGCTCGCTCTGGGAACCTCTTTTGAACAATATAAAGAACTGTGCAAGTGGCCACAGTAAAGTTTTCCAACAAGAGCGAAGATGCTCATACCAGCCTGGGGGACGCTGTCTGCTTATGCTCCTCCTGTGGTGACAGCGGAATACAACACTATTCTTCACTGCCTGTACCACTTCCCATTACATTGATGCTTGCTGTTGAACGGCTCATGTGCTGCAGATGTCACTGCCTTTCAGTGTTGAGTAAAGCAGTTACAAAACACAACGTCTTTCTTTCTGCTCATTTGATTTTAAGGTACAGAAGGTGTAAGAGGGAAAACCAGGAATGCAGGGTACTGGTATCACCACGTTTGAGCTCAAGTTTGGGATTCCCTTGCTTGTTTAAGTACTATCTGTCAGATTTTGTGATAGGTGCCAGCAGGACAACAAACACCAGGACAATGGCTGTGGCTGTAAAATGTTATGAACTTGTTCCATAAGTATCTGCCATGGATACATGCCATCTTGCTTGCCTTGCCCTTCAACTGATGGTTCACCTCACAGTGATCAAGAGCAGCTTCCAAAAGGATGAAGTTTCTAGGTGGAGCAAGCATCACTGCTCCAGCTCTCGCACTCATGTTGCTGCACAGAGGCAACGAGTCACAGACACACAGCAAGTCCAGCTCCAAAAGGCAAGAATGGCAGCATCTCAGTCACTCCAGTTAAAGTGTGTGACTATCACGACTGTCATATGGCAGATGCAGCAGTAAAGCCACCTGCTGATGGACTGGCCACATCTTCAAAGCAGAGGAGTGCTCAGGTGAGCAAAAGCTCACCTGTCTGTTGAAGATATCCATTGCCTAGCCTTCAGCAGGTGAAGACCATGCTGGGAGCGCAGACAGGGCCACATGCACAGCACGGCACAAACTTTAACCCACTGCGCTCCATCCAAGCACCTCTCCAAGCTGTCTGTCAGGAGATGCAAGAGGTATCCAGGACACTGCTGCTGTCTTCAAACAAGGTCTAGCCCAAAGGAGAAATGGGATTTCCCTCTGCTGCTGTTACCTGGCACAAAGTCTAGGGCAGGAGGATGCCTTCTGAGCCCTGGAAGAAGCTTTCTTGCCTCCTTCACTCACCAGTGGGAGGGAAGCCAGGACACCTACCATGCATGAGTAGGTCTGCCTTGCTCAGGGTGGTGGGACTGGTATCTCATACGCAAGTCCAAGGCAGAATGGTCAGAGCCACATCTGAACCACAATGCTGTAAACTAGGCTCTGTCCTCAGGTTAAACTCCCCAGCAACTTTCCTTAAAGGCACCTACAGTTCCTTTCTTTTATTTCAGCAAAGACTAGAAGAGCAGAAAAGGTTAAGAGTCCTCCATGCAGACTCCACCAGAGCTAAGTGGGTATAGCAATAACATTTAAAAGGCCCACTGAAACGCATCCAAAAATGCTTCTGAGGCAGGAGGCTGCCTGACAGAAACAGCACTCCAGTGAACATAAGAAAACTGGAGGGATCATTTCAAACATCACCATTTCTGAGGTATTTGCTGGACTGCAGCAAAAGCAGCTGAGCTGCCCCATGCTGAAGGGGTAGGACGGGGCACTGGCTACGTGCTGAAACACTGCCTCTTGCTGTTCCTACATGTTGCCTGTGTGAACACACATCTTCTCCCACCAATTAATCTGATTTGAGAGAATGAAAGCTTTGAGCATTATAATAAACTCTATAATTAGTACAGCTACAATGTATTCATATGTCTGTCCATGCATAAATAATCTGGAATATATTTTATTCTCTTACCATTAATGCCTCCAAGCAAAATCACAGCAGAGTATTTGTCTTTGCTTTCCTTATTGTATGTCTTGGGTCTGGATCTCTGAACCTCAGTTATCGCAAACATTGTGATGAGTCTGCCATTGCCATATTGCAAAATATTATGCTAATACTATATTCAAACAGTTTGTAAAACACTGACATTTCTGCTAGTTCTGCTAATGCCAAAATAAACTGGGCAGATTTTGCTCAGTCTTTATCCTTGCAGGAAAAAAAGTTTCTTGCTCATTTCAGTTAAGAACCACTTTTGTTTGTTTGGGAAGGGCTTAGGAGGAGGGACAGGGCATCCGGTGAATCACTGAATTGCATTTATCCTGTTTATTCTTCATGTTGAAATATGAGTGTGATTGGGAAACAGTCAAACGTTGCAGCTGACTTGTGTGCATTTTGATTAAAAAAAAAAAAGAATGACAGCACTCCATCCTGAGCAAAACATAACTTTAGAGGGTTGAACTTTCAGAAGGGCAACCACTGTGCTAAGTGTATGAAGAGTTAATAAAAAAATCATGAGACTCAGAAAGCGAATAAATCAGACAATTCATCTAACAGCATAATTAACTCTGTCACACTTCACTACAAAATAGATGGTAGTGAACAGAATTACTTGTACCTGATTCAGCTTTTGGCTGCTGAAAAACCATTAATATTCATCTAAATATTAGGCATTTTTGATAGCAAGAAACTGTTATCAAAGTGTAGATGCCTTTGTCCCATTTAGTCGAGAATGTTACAAGGTCCTAAACCTAGTGAATCTGCTTTAAAGAGTCATAATTCAATCATGTCTTATTCCAGGGCGAACAAGCAACGGTATCTGTCACCATCTGGAGTGAACGAGGTTTGCCGTTTCAGATTTTTGTTGCAATTCCACTTTCTAGTTTCATTAAACTAGATCAAGTACTTCTCAAACTGTAGCTCACAAGTGAAAATTAATCACTTTTTTTTCTGGCTAAGCTTAACTTTCAGGGCTTGATGGGAACTGACTCACACCATAGCTTCGGAGCCATGAATACCACCCTAAGGGAGGCTTAGAAGACAAGGCTGAAAGGGTTAAACCTCGACAAGGAGTAGCAATCTAAGGGACTGCTAACTGCCTTTAATTACAAGAAGCAATCACTCGGTTCCCTCAGGGCTGGGGAATTGTGATTCCTGCTGCATCCTGTAATTACGGCTGGTTTTAGCTTCTCTGTCAGGAAGGAGCACAGATGCAGCTGACCCAGGGGATGCTGCACTTTCAAAAAGTTTCAAAACCAGTGAGCTAGGTACGTATACAGAGATAGATAGATAGATAGATAGATAGATAGATAGATAGACAGACAGACAGACAGACAGACGGACATAAAGATAATATATTAAGACTACTGCTGCATTCCCTGCACCCTAACAATGTGTTCAGTCTCAGACTGCCACCAGGACTAGGCACACTATGAAGAATTTCGAGCAGAGGAAGGCAAATTTTAGCTTTTCATTTAAGAAAATAAACAACAACAAGAAAAATTTATAGAAGTTACAGTCAAATCATCAGCACAGAAAAATGCAACTGATTAAGTTGGTGGAAAAGGTGCTGTTCATTTAAACTTTTGAGTCAAGTGTACCAAGCTAACAGTTTTGATTAAAAGCTCTGGTGACAAGCTTTTCTGGCAAGAAATGTCAAACGCTATCAACTGATACTGCCACCAAGACAAGCACATACCTCTTCTGCGGCCTGCCCTGTTTGACCCAGAGTTGCTCAGGTTCTCTGAATGCAGATTTAAGAAAATTTGCAGAAACTTTTTTCAGTTTGGGAATCTTAGCAGAATGAGAACATTCCCATGTTGATGACACTTGAAGCTATTACCTAAACCAGGGCATTGCAATAGCTCCATAGAAATCCCCGTTGTGCTCACTCTGAGCATTGCAACTTTGACAAAAGCACTGTCACTTTCGAAGGGCATTTTTAAAAGACTATTTTTCTTTAATGACCTCCACAGAGCTAGAAAGCCTTAAAACCTGTATTACTACACGTGACAGTTTAGGAAGGAGGCATAAGAGAGGAGTTACGGTTAAGGGAAGAGGAGCTTTATAAAATGCTTTGCAGAAAAGATTGAGCAGGGCTTGAAAACTCCGCTATGAAAGGTCTTGGCAAAAGGGTGACGTGCAAGCAGCAGTCCAAGCAATTAATTACTTAAAAGAAATAGCTAATTAGAGGATTAAACAAGAACTGTCTTTCTAGTCTTTTCCCTTTTCACCTGCAAACATCCAATGAGGTCGAAGTGGACCATTTTGATGACCCAAATCCTCTATACAATTTTCTCACAGAGTTTCCTGCTCCACATCATCCCTTTACATCTTCGGACACAAAGGGATTGAGTAAATACTGACATTTAATCAAAACATGATCAAAGTTGTCTCAAATGTTTTTTTAATCACCACTGGTATGTTTGAGAGGTGGAAGTGGGAGGTTTTTCATTCATCTGTCTCTCATGCAAAAAGTTCATTTTATTACACAGGCAAATGCTGCCCCCTGTACAGCAAAGTGCTATATTTGATCCTAGATTCCATATATACAAATTACATAAGGCAAAGACAGAAATTATTGTGCGTGTATTATCCCTTGTGGAGTTAGGAAACAAAGCTATGAGGAATGCCTGTGTATATAACTCTGAACTTTATTGACTTAAAAAGAGTATGGAAGTCATTTATAAACCAGATCTCCACTTTTCCCTCCTTTTTGTTTTCTTGCAGTTAAGAAGTGTCCAGTTGCTGTACAGCGGGAAGATTCTCTAGCTGCTTTTCTAGACTACCACTACCTTTCGAGGCCAGGGAGCCCAAGTACTGTTCCTTGCCTTCTCCTCATCCACTGTCTCCTGGGGGCAATAGGCAGCCACCTCTAAATTGCTTCCTTTGCCTTTGCCACCAGAAATGGCCAAGCCAGGGCTATTTAACTAACCAACTCTGGCAGACTGCAGTTCCAGTGACAAATGTTACCTTTGGGACCTTATGTAGACCCCTTTCCACCTCAACCCCCCCAGTTAAATTAATATATCCCTTATTTTTCCATGGATAACATGCACCGGACATGGGTGGCAGTGGAAGCTGAAAGTGGAAGCAAAATGCAAAATCATACTGCAAAATGCAAGCCCATAGTGCTCTGAAAGCAGGGAGCTCCAGAACACCACCATCAGAGAAACATTGCCTGGTAGCAGGGACCTACAATGTACAGGGGCCTTCTGCTGAAGTGATTCACAAAGTAGAAGCTCGTTAGTCTGATCTCAGCAGTGTGCCAGGCATCAGAGCTCAGAGGAAAGAATAATTAAAGGGAAGCAGAATAAAAAGCAACATCTATTTTTTCACATCGGATCATGGCTGATTAACCTGATCTCTTTCTTCCTGAATCCCTTTCCTGTGATCACACAAACGTGGTAGATCTAACATATCTGGAGTTTACAAAGGCTTCCGCTTCAATGTTTTGAAAAAATGGGCACTAGAAAAGAGAACTGCAACATGAGCGGGGACATGATGAGTTTGTGGGTTAAATTAGTCCAACTAACATTGCGAAGAACTCGAATACACATGAAACCCTGAACACTGCACATAACAATCAACAGAACAAATTTTTCTTGCTAGCAAGAGATTTGCAGTCTCACTTCTTTGCCTTTCATTTCCCACCCTCTCAATGCTGCAGTTCGCATTCTGAAAAGAAACCCAGTGACTTGAAGCTCAAATCCTTACATCCCTACACTTTCCAAGGATGTTTTAATGTCTGCAGCATTTCAGCTAAAATTCATAATGTTCCTCCTGAGTCTACAAGGACTGTTTTTCAAGTGGACTTCCCAAAGCATTTCTAAAAGATCAGAGTTTACAAGCTACACTTCGCCCTTAGAGTTCACCACTGCCCGCTGGTATTTTACTGGCAACACCAAAAGTTACCAATAGATAAAAATCTGCTGACTGATACTTTGAGATAAACCCTGCGCTGGAAGATCAAGTGATATCTTAAAAATCCTCATTTAAGCTAGTTCCTGTAATTCTAATTTAAATGAGATCACTGATCAAACTTCAGCAACACTTTATTCACACTCTCTAACGTGCTTCCCCATTTCCACTGCATGTTACCAGAACCTTGGCCACCAGTGGATGGATTTCAGCATAAACTGAAGCGCTGAAGACAGACATCAGCAGCTCAGGAGGTTAGTGAAATGGCTGCCGTAACAGTTCACACATCCAGCACTTGCCTGGTGCCTGGGAAGGATGAAGGAGAAAACCATCCCCAAGACAATCACCACCACTAATGTCCCTCTCATGGCCCATTGGTACAAGTTTTGATCTGGCAAAGGGTACTGCCCAGACTCCTTCCTTACAGGCCTGGGTTCAATCATTTTTGCTCACTGTCAGTGTCTTTGTCGCTCTTCACCTGCATATCCAAAGAAGTAAGAAACATGGAAACTTCTCAGCCAAATCCTATGCAAGAACCTCTGGAACAGCAACACTGAACCTCCTCTACAGACATCTCAGCTTCAGCTTCATCACACTGGTCCACCACATGAGAATCAGTGTACTTTCACATACTGATGTAGAGTTAAGTCTGCGATGTAGCAGGAATGGGCAAACTTATATAAAGGGGAAAATAAAAGGCAGACCATGTTTTGCAGGGCTTACAAGTACAATCTCTACGTGTCTGATATGAAATGATATTGGAACTTTCCACAAGTGGCTTGTGAAATTACTTATCTAGGTCACATCCAAGAGAAATTTAAGCAGCATATTGTACATGCCACAGCATTACAAAAAAAAATTACCCTGGAGAGGCATTTTAATAATAAAGGAGACTACAATTAAATCACTTTGGAATCAAGAAGCTATTACACTATTGTCCTTCAGGAACAGATCTGTCTTTGCCAGAACAGTGGGTTGTATGCCCTTCCTTCAGACAAATATAAATGCAGTGTCATAAATCCATCAAACTGCATCTTAATACGACCTGTGCAGACCAAAGAAGTACCTACTAGCTTCATTCACGCCTTAATGTGTCTCCTTCTCACCTGCTACCTTGATTTTTGAAAGATATGCTCAGCAGCAATCAGTTCACTTGTCAGTAAATATTTGATTTATATGTATGAAGCATCTGCCACCGTAATAACTCAGTCCTGTGTGCTTCCTAAAAGGATGATTATTGCTTTTGGATTCCCATGGCTTTAAATGTTTATCAAGCCTCAAATTACCATTTTTCTATATGTCAGTTGTGACCATCTGCCCAGAAGCTACAATTCTATCTGTGTGCACATATTATGTGTGTGTGCTTGAGTACAAGCGTGAGATTAGACACAAGAACATCAAGGTAAAAAAGGCAAGCACTAAAACTTTAATAAGAACCAGTATAAAGAGTGCACAGACAGCCCTAAGTAACTCAGTTATGTGCCAATAGCTTGAGAAAACTTTATGTGATTCTACACATTTCCGTACTGCAGCACCCACCCCTGTGCTGCCACTGAGGTCTTTCCCTATGGACTCTTCAGGAGTATTCATCTCTTTTCACATTAGACTGCTCAGCTTAACAACTGGAGAAGATACGGTCTATAGTGGTGCAAGGCCTAGAAGAAGAGTCCTACAGTAATGATTTGGTTTTATTTCTACACATGCACACCAACACACGGGATACTGAGATCAGAAAGGAGGAAGGTTGGAAACGGCACTTCTTTTTCATGCAGCACTCCATTAGCATTATTTTTCCCTCTACCATAAGGCACTTCTGTCCCCAGCACCAGTACAAAGAAGCACTATCCTCCCGTATTTTGCTCAAATGGTCTTTGTGTTGATATTTTTTTTAACTAAAATGCATGTTCTGAACAGAGTATTGAGAGCATATTACACAGGGGTTCTGCAAATAGTGCATTTTAATGATAAGCGATAAACATGCTGCCATCAGGGAACTGCCACCCCCGAGTATGAAAGCGTGATTTGGGGCCTGTTGTGCCAATAAAACAGTGCTTAGATTTGTCTGTCTGGAATGCATCTACTGTAAAACCACAAAATATTAATAAACCTCCTTGTGGGTCTTGGTAAAAACTGAAATCAGCATAATTCCACGCTGCATGAAATCTCAGCCTGCATATAAGTGTTGAACAAATGCCGTGCAGTACTGAAAACCTTGATTCACAGTTAAATTGCTCTAATCTCACAAAGCCCAATGAATAGATTGTAAACCGAGGAAGTAGCTCAGACATGCATCTGGTATCAGTTGTTGTCACTCATTTCAAAGCAGTACCTTTCTCCAGTGACTCTTTCTTTCATGACAATGATTTATAGCTATCCAAGGGCTCCTAAAATTCATTTCTTGCCTACATGCTTGGCCAGAAAGAAGAGGAAATTCCCTCTTTTCACCAGCTCTGACTTCACTGTAACAGCTCCACACTCCATTATAACGTGTCCTGAAATGGATGCAGCAAAAGAGTCTGAGCAATTCTAACCCACGCGACCTGACAAATTGTGACTCATACTTTTAATCAGAGCCGAGAAACAACATTTTGCTGCAACATTTCATCTTGCAAGTGTGCTAAGAGAACAGAGGAAATGGAAGGCTTTTTTTGCTTTCCACTGGAAAGAGGTTACATAAACTCGCAGAGAAGGAATTGTGTACAAATAATTATGAGAATTGATGGTGTCTGCTGTTGTGAGTTATCCTGAGATTAGGGTCCGAGTAAATCGTAGAGATCAAAAGTTATGGCTTAAGGAAAGGAAGGGAAGAAGGGAAGGAAAGAAGGAAAGCACAAAGCACTTTATGAACCCAAAATTATAAATGGTAGGATATGCCACACCTCAAACAAAAAAAAAACCCCTCTCAGTTACTGCAGAAACATGGGAAAATTTTTTTTTTTTTTTTTTTTGGTTTATTTGCAAATATTCCAGTGACTAGTTCAAGAAATCTCATGTACTATATTTAAGTCTTAAATGATTAAATTTGCAGGTGTAATTCCCAATATATATTTGACTGCATTTTCACATACCAGTGTTAAGATTGCATATTAGTTCTAATCCTACTCTTCAGTGAAGATTGGTCATTTTAGGACACAGAGAGCTCTTGGAGGGATTCCATTCTTCTCATTTGTATTGGAGAGCAATGAAAATAATCACATTTAAACATGAACTCAAAAGGCCTATTGGCTTTCATCTATTGAAGAACTTCAGCACACGGCCAGGAAAAGCCACAGCTGATTGCTCAAATCGCAGCTCCCACTCCTCTGCTGGGTCAATTCCACCACCGCTATGACAGAAAACTTTGCTTACAAGGTGGGGATTCAGCTGACTCACACAACTGCCAGCCTCAGCAGCTGGCTTGCAACGGGGAAAATCTTTGCTGGTACTCTTGCCTCAAAAGGGGAAGGGGAGAGGGGAAGCCTCTAAAGATGCTCCTGAGATTCAGAGGCAATGCCTTGCAGAAGTCCTGTCCCTTGGGAAAAAGAGCAGATAGGTTCCCACCCCCGGCCTGAGACAACCCTCCAGAGGCAAGTTTTGAAGACAAAACCACACAGACCTCCCCTACTAGTGCACTGGGCTGCCTTGTATCAGTGAAATATTTAAATATCACCCTTGAAGTACATTAGGTCTACTGTTGTTTTCCTGTGGGGTTTTTTTACTGGGCATGTTGGTGGCAGGTGTGAAAGTTGAGTGGCAGCAAAACAAAATCTCTTGGGGTGGAAAATAAATGGTGTGACCAACAAGGCATGCAGGACAATTTACTTGCTGATCGGGTTGGCACAAAACCTAGGACTCTTGCAAGCCACATCGTAGTCCATTAAAGTCTTGTTTACAGCACCAAAGCTGAGTACACCTTTTACAGTATTTCTAAAGGATTCCAAACTAGAGCTGAGAAACTGCAGTGCACAAGCTGACTTTTCAAACAAGCCATAAGAAACAGATCAGAATTGCTGTTTCCCCAGTTTCAGTCCTCCTTGGCTCTCCCAGTTCTTTCTTATGAAATTATAGGATTATAGAATCATAAAATAGTTTTGAGTGGAAGGGACCTTTCAAGGTCACCTAGTCCAACCCCCCCTGCAGGAAGCAGGGACATCTACAACTAGAGCAGGTTGCTCAGAGCCCTGGCCAACCTGACCTGGAAAGGATGAGGCTTCTACCACCTCATTGGGAAACCTGAGCCTTGGTTTCACCACCCTCATTGTAAAAAATTTCTTCCTTCTCTCTAGTCTAAATGTCCCCTGTTTTAGTTTAAAACCATCACCCCTTGTCCTGTTTCAATAGGCCCTGCTAAAAAGATTTTCTCCATCTTTCCTATAGGCCCCTTTAAGTACTGAAGGGCTGCAATAAGGGCTCCCTGGACACTTCTCTTCTTCAGACTGAACAACCCCAACTCTCTCAGTCTGCCCTCGCAGCAGAGGGGTTCCAGCCCTCGCATCATTTTTGTCACCTTCTTTGGACCTGTTCCAACAGGTCTTTCCTGTTCTGAGGACTCCAGTGCTGGACACAGAACTGCAGGGAGGTCTCACAAGAGTGGAGCAGAGGGACAGGATCTCCCCCCTCAACCTGCTGCCCACAGTGCTGCGGCTGCAGCCCAGGACACGTTTGCCTTCTTGGCAAATCCTGTAATACTCTAGGAAGTCTTATTTTAGGAGGATGACAGTCCCTCATTGTATCCTGAAAATTCTGAAAATATCACCAGGAGTTCAAAAGAAAAGCAAGCCTGCCTGCATCCATCTGTAAACAAGTTTCTAGATCCCTGAAGTCTATTTGAAGTATAATATGCAAAACTGGAGCTAATGCCGTGAATTAGTGACTTCATACAAAGGCACACAGCAGCAGCTACTAACTTGATCAAAAAGCCTCTCTCTGAAAACACTTACTCATTGAGAACCCTGAAATTCGCCCTGAAGCTTAAACCAAGTTAAGTGTTCACTGTGTGCATTTCATTTCCAAACTCCAGTAGGTGACACAGTCAGCTCAGTTCATCAGAAGGTTCCTCCTGATGTCAGAGAACCAAGCACACACTTGAGATCCATACACTGTCCAGATCAGTCTCCCCTGAAACTATCTAAACTTTTAACTCCAAAGGTATTTGCAGTGCCCCGTGGGAATTTGATTCAGAGTCATTCTCAGTGGCGGCAACACTGGGTAAAACTGATGTAAACACTGATCATTCTACAACCTGAATATTTGAGCCCAATGTTGCCAGATGTGGGGTGTCTCCTTAGAGCATGAAGTATTTCTCCTCCGAAAAACTAATTAATCTCCTTCATGGCATGAAGACCAGGCTCTGGGATTCAGCTGAAAGAAGCCACATGCCTGTATCTCTAGCAGGATGTGCAGCCTGGTCTCTTGGTGCCAACTTCTCTCAAGTATTTTCTCCCTAGCACTATAATATGGAGCCCTTAAGTATTAAAATATAAAACATCACTTTTCTGAGGAACTTTAAAAGGCGCAGAAAAAGCTATTAAAGGATTCTTATTCTGAACCAAATAAACCAAGAATATTTAAAAAAAATCACCCATGTCACCACAGTACTAAAATAATAATTAAGGCTTCCTGACTGTAATAATCTTCCTGTCCAGGAAGAATTCACTTGTGAATCACTGACGTGTGCAGACTGCCAGCAGAATCGTATCTATACCCAAAGGATATGACATAAAAAGCATAATAAAACCTCAAGCATCTGTGGTGACTATGCAATACATGTGCATGCTGTAACCAAGGGTTAATAAAATTAACCCACCAACCAGCAGGAACAACAGAAAAGTGATGAGACTACAGACTAGTAAGGGATTAATAAACTGTTAATAAAGGAAAGGAAACATAAAACAAGCTGTAAACTCAGCTCAAGAAGCAAACAGTTGGACACAGGGACTGGAACTCCTTTACAAGAGAAATTTTTCTCTTCTCTTCTTTAATTGAAGAAGCAATTAATTAAAGTCCATTTCAAGGTCTGGTTCCAAACCCACCCCCCCCCCAAGCAAAAGTACCAGTGCAGAAGCGTAGCTGGCCATCATCCCTGTGATATCTTGAAATGGGGCCACAAAGCACTGGCTGAGAGGGCCACAAACCGCCCTAAAGGTTTGACTTGCTTGCTGCTAGTATGAATGTGTTAAAAATGCTGATTTAAACAAAACTAACTTCAGAGCTTTCGATGGTAACAACAGCTACCCTGGGTCTATCAAACAGCTTCTGACGTGGCTTCTATTCTCACTTCTGCAGTATACAACCACAATCTCACCACGTGAGCTGCTACACACATTGAAAAATGCACTGATCCTTGCAAAGATTTCTGGCTGAGAAAACTGGCTGTGTTCGCGCACTAACTCGCCTACTCATTTACTTAACTGGTGGCAGTCAAGCACGTCAAGATACTCGTATGCTCTTACATCTGGTAGGATGAAGCAAATTCATCACCCTTCAGCAAAGTGCTCATAATCGACACGTACTTAATACAGGTTAATGAAAAAAGAGCAGTGGAGTGAACCACACATGCCAGCTTTAATACCGGAAATTAAAATCACCCAACTGAAAGCTTAGCTCAGCAAGAAGCAAACCTACTATGAATTCCATTAATTAGGTGCCTTAGAGTTTATGAGAGGTGATACACACAAAAGTTGCTAAAATGGGAAAAATGGCACCAAGGAAATTCATTTTACTTTTTAAGATATCAGAAACGTGTCACAAATAGCAGCAGTTCCTTTAGAAAAGAAGGATGACACCTCCTGCTACCTGTCATTTACTGTCTTGCATGCAACACAAAGACATAACCAGGTGGATTTAAGCATTACCCTTCGGTGACCACAAATAATTCCACGTTGTCCCATCGGATCACAGCGCTTTCAAGAAGAGTATTGTTACGTGCTTTTGGTCAAAAATCAGTCATTTGAAAGAGCATATTGTTGAAAGCGACTGGGTATGAAAGCCATCAGCAAGTCTCCAGCTTTCAAGGTGACATCAGATGTGTGTTCTTAGAGGATACCTTTTTTATTTCAAATACTACTCCACTCCTAAAGTCAAGTGTAGCAACCTTCAAAAGCCAGCTACAGAAATGAAGTCAAAATGAACTATTTCTCATACACAAAGAGCCACTTGAAGTCCCCAGCAAGCTGAAGGCTGGCATTCACACTGCTAACCATACTAGCAGACTGCTATCCCATGATTTTCACAGTTTTCACATGGTCTGCTAGACAGGCTAAATGTCAGGACTTTCCTAAATTCAGTGAGTAGAAACACAGCTGAGGTTTCTCTATGACAATTTAATTCTAAGGGGAAACATAAAAAAAGAGGTGCAGTAGTTGAAATTCAAAGTTGTCCTTAGTTTCTAACCTTTGCTTCAAGCAAGGAAGCGCACATTTTTAAACCTCAAACGTCGGCTACAATTCCAGGTGAAAACACATCACCGTGAACAAAGCCAAATGACAGCAAGATTTGAAACATGGTGAAATCACGCCTCATGGCATTAATCAATATATTTCTTTCTGATATAGCCCTTGATCCTGATAACAACGCTCAGTGCTATCTTTAACCATGTCTACGTTCCTTAATTCACCATTACGCTGACTGGTGCTGACATTTTGCATCAGGGAACTAAGCAGTCCAGGCATGGAGTGTGATGTCAGGAAAGAGCAGAGCAGTCCTACAGCCTGTAACCCTTGAAGCTTGCAGGCAAATGCAGAACAGTATCAACTTGGTCAGAAAAAAAAAACACAAAAAAAACAATGGCAAAACAAAACTGGTCTGTGACATGTTTCTATCAATAAAAATCTCAGTGCAACTGTGTACGCTACTCCCAAAAGCCTGGGAAGGGCTCAGCGGGGCTCTGCAGTCTGTCAGTAAGATCTGGTCTTGCTGGAGAGGAAGGGAACAGTCCTTCCATGGGAACACCAGCCTATGAAGGCACGAAAAGACCCCTGTCTTGTCCCTGACCCCCCCAGCACAATCTCAGGTGAAGGATCGCAGGCTGTGGCACAGTAGCTCTCTCCCCTAGCACATCCCCAGGGAGTAGGCAGGGAACAGGGATGGGTGGGAAGGAGAAGTCCAAATTCTCCCCAACTCTTCCTCTCTACTTCCAGATGAGCAAAAGGCTGCAAGGTGGAGATGAGCAGAGAGCAGATGCATGCCAAGAACAGTGAGTGAAGAACAAATTGGGCCACACCAGATAGTAAAGTGAACAGGTTGTGTCCACCCTTTCACGATTTGGTATCACATCAAGCCTTGAATTTAAAATCACAGTGTTGAAGAGATACTGGTACCTCACCTGATACTGGTATATCACCCACCACCAATGAGGACCTCAAGGAGGGACAAGCAAACAACATTCAGGAAAATTTACCCTTGACCTTGAAGCACATAAGATGGAGTAAAGTTAAGAAATGGATGCTTCAGTGATGTTCCTGTGAACAGCCTGTGCATCCCAGAGTGTGAACAGCTGGATCTTGATACTGCAGAGAAAGGAGCTGGAATGGTCCAAGCACAAAAAGATTAAAGGATCTACAGTGCACAGAGATGGGAAAGAGAAACACTGCACACTTCTGCTCAGAGATATGTGGATTTCCTTTATTTTTTACAGACCACAAGCTATCTTCTGGAACATGTATTCCCACTGCATAATATTACTTACATTAAATTAAACTGTCAGAGGAATAATCTATGTAATGATTTTGACATCATGCAGTATTTGGAGGAAGAGCAGTAGAGGCAGATGGAGATGCAATCTATAGATGGAAAATGGTTCTTCATATATTCAGGAAGAACCAGTTTTACTGGTAGTACGTTCAATAGTATTCAAACTTAAAGAAACTTCAAGAACAAATCTTTTATGCTTGTGTTTTAAAAGAGTTGTGAGCACCACTCGGTGTCATTCTGGCCAGCAACATCTGCTGGCTCCCAGTAATGTCACAAATCCTATCTCCTACTTTACATCCATTCAGTCCAACATTATCACCTGTTACACCCACATGTTACTGTGCTTTGCAAGCAACAAGCATAAGCTGGAGCAAACATTGCCCATAGGAAATAATGTCTCTGTCCAGGTGCCTGCATTTTGTTGCTGCCTTCCTATCACTCCCTATAGCCAAGTAAGTTTGATTTTTCTGCAGGAGGCACATATTGCACAAAAAACAAAAACAAAAACCTTATGCTTTGCATGACTGACCAGCATTGTTGATGGGGTGGCAGAAGCTGAGTGTTTAGAAGAGAATTGCTCATCCCAGAACAACTGAGCACAATTCCTCCCAAAAGCCTCCTGGGCTTTGGTACCTGCCTTCATCAACCAAAGGCTCATCTCACATACAGTGAGCACAGAGGACGATATGAAGACAGATAATGTCCCGTGATGAAGGTGAAGAATCACTGTCTGGGAAGTTAACTGATGAATGCAATGTGAAGGGAAAGGCTTTTCTGTGTTAAAAGATACACTAAAGGTCATTGTGCAGAGATACTGAAATATAAGATACAGAACAGCCTTGTATTGCCTCCATATAGGATATTAATATTATGCACTAAGCAAAGGATTTCCCTTAATATAAGGTACACAGACCCTTGATGAATTTCAGGGTCCTCTGTAGTCCTGAGGCACAGATCTGGAAGTTCCCTTTTTCACCATTTTTTGCTACTGTCAAAATGATATAATTGTTTGTTCTCTTAAAATAAAATAAAATAAAAGGAGAGAGGTCCTATCTGTGTGGTTTCCATTAAAATTTGTAGCTACAGAAAAATTATTTCTTCTTCCTGTTGCCAGCTCATTTACAGGGAACTTGGCTATCAGAAGTGCTTTCCATCCAGCATTTCAGCTGTGGATCTTTTTACATGTACAGTATAAGTAACAGTGTGCATCAGGTCTGAAAAATATAGAGGAGGAAGGAGAACAACTTTTATAGCTCTCTAAAATTTCATATTGTCAAGAAGAGTTGTTTGTATGCGTTGAAGGGAGAATGTGCACCCCCAGGACATTGCAGCTACCAGAGTGTGCCAGATTGTCACACCAATAAATCAACAGGAATCATAAAGTGGAGAATTTCTGGCAAAAAAAATGTAAATGCTAGAGAACATAGTTCTCTCCACCACACATCAAACAAGGAGCCTAAAACAAGACTCCTCTTAAATGACCCCTTCACATGTCCAGCAAGTGCATGCAAAGGCTGACTGCCGTTCAAGTACCTTTAGTGGAAAAAAAAAAATAAATAACCAAGTGACTTTTTCAACAAAAATAATCTGGAAGAAGGAGAAGAAGGTGAATTAATCCCAAATGACTTCAGGCACTGAGGTACCAAAGTTAGGACTTCATCATCCTATGCCACTTGGATAGTCGGCAGTGGAAGATCTTGAGGTGGGCAGAATTTTCCCTTGAGCTATGCAGCAGCCTCCCTTGAGAGGGAGCAAAAATACACTGATCTGCCTCCAAATCTCTGAGCCTGCGGCTTTATTCACAGTGTTAAACATGGGGAGAGACTAGTCTTGTTTTCTTCCTGTTTCTATAGTGAGATAAATCATACATATTAAGAATTCTACTTAGAGATAAGTTAAAGGCTTTGACTGAATGATATGCATGCCAAAAAATTCAGTTACAATCATCCTGATCCTGGGCACACACGTGGACTGTGTTCACCACACGCTTTTGTATGGTATAATGGGGTTTAACAAGGGTTGAGGTATTATCATCCTGGTCTCCCTGCCTTCTATCCAACAACTCAACAGTCAGAGCACCCACTCACAACTTATTAGAGGTCAGTAGCATTTCAGTCCAACATGATCTGCGTGGGCAACACTCTGGGTGAGTCAGAGACCTTTGGGAGGTCTGTACTAAATGTGCCCCCAGGCACACACTCTTACGAAGCAAAACAAGACAAAGCATCCAAATCTACTTTCAATTATATTTTTCAGTCCTTTACAGACCTCTTGTCAAATAATTTGTCTAACCCTTTCTGTACCTACTCATATTACTTGTCTCCACAGTCTCCTGTAGAGGCAAATTTGAGAAGACGTACCATGGTCAAAAATACTTTGTCAGTTTTAAAACTGATCTACTAGTTTCAGCAAGCGCTCCCTCATTCTAGTATTGCTGAATGTGGTAGATATCAGATCTGAATTCATGCTATTCCCTTAACAATACCATACACCTTGCTCATATCCCTGCACAGATTTCTGCTTTCCAACTTTAAAAGTCCTTGCCCTGACCTTGTAGAGCAGATGCTCCAGCCCTTAGGTCGTTTCTGCTATACACAAACATACATGAACAAATTTATTTAACTCCACTACACCTTTCTTGAGATACAGGGATCAGCACCACACAAAGGCCTCAAGATGGGGGTGTGCCAAAGTTTTAAACAGTGGCAAAGCAATGCCCTCTGGTCTCATCCCCAGTACCATTTCTGATGATGCCAAATATTTTCCTGGGTTTTTTGGCTGCCTCTGCACTTTAAGTTAATGACTGCAGACACCCATCAACAACAAGGCCAAGATCCCTCTTCTGAGCTGCAACCATCAGTGTCAGCTCAACATTAGGCAAACATGTTTCAGGCTGGTTTTCCCAGCGTGCACAACTTTATGGTTGCTTGCACTGAAGCTCACCTGACACTTTTTTGTCCAGGCACTCAGTTTAGTTAGGTGCTTCTGAAGCACATTGCTCTTGGGGTTGCACTCAAATACCAGCACCATCGCAGACTTTGAGATTTGACTGTGCACCATCTTCTCAGGGTCTTAAATTCACATGGATGAATCAAATTCATGTAAATGAACCGAATTCATCTAACTGACCTATCCCCAACAACAGCTGCCTATGGGAGCCCTTCATTTGCCAGCACCTGGCAGGTGGCTTAGAGATGCTGAATTACTCCATAGAGGACAAGTGACTTACCAAAGGTCATGGAGAAAGTCAGTGTCAGAGCAGAGAGTCCCACATCAGACTAGAGAGAAGGAAGAAACCTTTTAAAATGAGGGTGGTGAAACCCTGGCCCAGGTTGCCCAGAGAGGTGGTAGAAGCCCCATCCCTGGAAACATTCCAGGTCAGGCTGGCTTGGGCTCTGAGCAACCTGCTCTAGTTGCAGATGTCCCTGATCAGTGCAAGTGTGTTGGACTAGATGACCTTGAAATGTCCCTTCCAACCTAAACCATTCTATGACTCTATGATTTTTTTTTTTTTCCACCTGTGACAGGTCATTTAGTTACCAATATATTTTTTTCATTCCTAAAAACACTTACACTTTGAGAATTGTGTGACATTACCGAGTGGATGTGGCCTTGATCTATTTATCAATTATCCTGTGTTTCAGAAAGTTGGGAGGGAAGGAGAAAGCACCTCAGTTGGTACAGTGACTTATGTTTCCTACGTTTTACAATTAAGGATGTGCCAGGATCCTTCAAACTGTTTCTTAGGCTGAGATGGTTTATGTTTGTAGCCTCTCTCACTTCTTGAATTTACTATCTTGAGTTCCTATCCAGCCATTCCTTCTCTCACCAACAAAACTGTATAAAGTGCACTCATGCTCTCCCTCATGCCACATCTTGATGCAGACTCAGTTCCATTTCTGATTTCAGTGAAATCATTTGAGAAAGTGAGATGGATTTTGGTGGGGAAAAAAAAAAAAGAGAAATGTAATTTCTCTGTGGGCCTGTAAGTCAGAATACTAACAAAACTGCTCAAACTGCAGGTGATTCAAGTGATAGATGTAGAATAGCATGAAAATGGAGCAGGATCCTGTTACCATTAAATTAATCAGATGATCTCATCCAACCCCCCTGCTTCAGCAGGGTTATCCAGAGCAGGGGGCCCAGGATCATGTCCAGGCAGGTTTTGAAAGCCTCCAGAGAAGGAGACTCCACAACCACTCTGGGCAGCCAGGGCTCTGGCACCCTCGTAGGAAGGATTTTTTCCTCCTGTTCAGGTGGAACTACCTGAGTTCTTGTTTGCGCCCATTGCCCCTTGGTCCTGTCCCTGGGCACTGCTGAAAAGAATCTGTCCCCGGGCACCACTGAAAAGAATCTATCCCCATCCTCTTGACACCCACCCTTTAGATATTGATAAGCATTGATCAGATCCCCTCTCAGTCTTCTCCAGGCTAAACAGCCCCAGGGCTCTCCACCTTTCCTTGTCACAGAGGTGCTCCAGTTCCCTCAGTATCTTTGCAGCCTGTGCTGGACTCTGTCCAGTAGTTCCCCACCTCTCTTGAACTGGGGATCCCAGTACTGGACACAGCACTCCAGAGGTGGCCTCACTAGGGCAGAGTAGAGGGGGAGGAGAACCTCCCTCAACCTGCTGGTGACACTCTTCTCAATGCCCCCTTATCCCGTCCACAATAATATACTTCCATGTGATAGGCAATGCAATAATGTGATTCCATACTGCTATTTGAACAGATATCTGCCTACTCCAAAGAAGCGTTTGGCTGACAATTTTTTAGGAGAAAAAAAAAAATTAGCTATTTTCAGATTGCAAAATAAGAAGAAAGAAAAAAGAAAGGACTATCTGAAAAAGAAAAAAACTAGAAGAAAGAAAAAAGAAAGGACTATCTGAAAAAGAAAAAACTATCTGAAACTAACAATATTAGAAGTGCAAAAAATAAAACCGGTTCACAAAAATATTGTAAGATTTGACAGGAGTAGGTTTCTAAACGTTTGCTGGTCTGCAAAATGCTGGGCTCATTATATTAGAGGAGCACTGCAGAAAAAGGAGCAAAAGGCATTCCTTAGGTTAAAACCTTTCGCCTTGGGTCTTGACAAGCATCTATACTCCAGTTAGCTGAGCAGATTTATGTTTTCCTTCCGCTAACACACTGAAACTATAACAGTACAAGTACCTTCAGACCTCTGCAGAGTCTTGTCTTCATCTGTACCTGCCTGATGACAGATGATGTTCTTTGAGGATGAGTTGTCTGTCTCAGATAACCACTAGAGATAATTCCCCCTCTTGCAGTACTTCTGAATTAATCGATGTCATTTTATTGTCTCATCAATCCAATAGTTTTAAGTAAGAAAGTATGAATCCACATATTTATAACCAGAACAGGAATTAAAGCTGCAGGCTTTCAGGTTTATGTCTTTTTAAACGCTGAAAGATCAGTTTTCCTCAAATAAAGCAAACCAGACACTCATTGTTTACTAGAAGGTCCACTGAAAGAAATAAAGCTGAAAATCTGGCCACGTACTCAAATGTATCTATGCCAGTTCCTACTAGCTGAGGATCTGGTCCACATTCAGTAATTAAACTGAATAAAATGTGTCACCTATTATGCAGCTAAAACCTTCCTTTATTTTCTATGCAAAAGTAGAATTTATCTTGGAAAACAAATACTGATACTTAGCTGGCTTTCTTAAAGAGAGTCTTGGAGGACTGCGCTGGCCTCAGCAGTCAAAAATTTCATACCACTGTGCATGATGCCTCGATTCCAGGCCCTCCCAGATTTTCCCCTCACTTTTTAGACAAAGGCATGTAATTACCCACCTTCTCCTGCCCTTCATGGAGAAGGGAAGGCAGCTTAACATTTTTTGACTGAAGCATTCTCAGAGCAGAAAGCACTATGAGCACCATGACACTATTAACAGTAACCAGTCAGGAACTTGTCAGCATTGACCAACAACCCCATGCAGTCCAAAGTCTCCCCTTCCCACAGCTTTACATTGAAGAGAGCTGCTTCAAAGACTATCCTGAATAAGCCTGTCCTCTTCCACAGATCCCCGAGAACCAGCACTTGCTTCCAGAGGGTTAGGTCATCCATAATTTTGGATCATTTTATCTATAAAGCAAAACTGTTTTCCAAAAGCTTTTATCAGCAAGCTGGGAACATGCACAAAATGTCTCTCCTTTCGCTCTATATCTGGCCAAGACTTAAGTGGTGTCACAGAGAAGAGATTTCTGCACCCTCTTCGCAAGTGTTCACAACAAAGACTTTTGTCTCTGATGTTTTAAGAATACTTCACCATCCTGTTCCCTTCTTAGCCCCTCATTCCGCCACTGAACAGTGAGTGCAGTACTGCATGTGTACGTGTCTATACGGTTGCAGACACAGATAACAGTAGAGGGTATTAATTTTGTATTTGAAATGTCAGGCCTATCAGGTGTTTTCATACAGCAGACAGAAAAGCTACCCTGGATATTTTTGTTTGCAGTGGCAAAAGAAAATGGAAAAATGGCAAAAGGAAATGTGCAAATTTTGAATTTTCTTACCAAAGAAAATAAATAGAAAAAAAATCCAGAAGAAACAAAAATCAAAACCAAAAACACACACAAAAAACCCAAACCAAAATAAAAACAAACAAACAAACAAACCAAACACATATCCAGAACCAAACCAAAACCAAACAAAAAAACCCCAACAACAACAAAACACTAAAGTATTTTAACACAGCTAGCAGCAAGTCCAGAGTTTCACCTGACTACAAAATGACTATTTTCACGCTTCTTACTATTTGCCAATTTGAAGTGACAACTAACAGAAATAATAGAAGATGATCCTGGCAACAACGGTTAGGAACGTTTTCAATAAAATGATCAATTATTCACTGGTGAGTCTCCTTAATGACTAGAGAGATACACAAAATGGTTTTTAGTGAGAAGGGCTCAGCTCTTGCCTTATACAATGCCAGTGGCTTAGGAAAAAAGCGGCCCAGGTTCATAAAGCTGGACTAATAATTTTTAATGTTATGGTTCATTGCTAAAATTAGGATGCAGTTTGAGACAGGTCCTCTTCTTGGTTTTAGTTTATCATTCTGTCAAACGATATACTGCAGCAGAAGAGTTAAGTAAAGCCACGAGAACACAAGGGATGAAAAGAGAATCAACACCAGCTTTATTTCAGAGAGCAAATGGTATTTCAGAAGCTGGGCGCACAAGTTCCACCGTCTTGAAATTACTTCCAATTCATTCTCATAGAGAATTCTGTTACAATACATCCAGTGTCTTAGCAGAAAAATCAGAAATTCAAGCAAAATTATCTTTCCTACTGGAAAGGTACTTAATTTCTCCTGACCCCATGACAAAACTGACGTGAATGAGCCACCCCCCACCCCTCACCATCCAATCAAAACACGCTTGAGGCTGGCAGCCTCTCCCATCAACACTGAACTACGTGTACCTTTCCACTCCACTAGAAAACTGCCAGCTTTTTTGACATGCATCAAGTCCTACTTTGTATCTGACCTTAAATGTCCAGAGAAAGAAGGAACATAACACTTTCTCACATGATTTCTACAAGGAGCAATAACTCACCATCTTGATGAATATTGGTTGTATGATGGAACCTGTTTTATTTGAGCTTCTGGAGAATATATATTTTTTTATTTCTTCCCAGCTGTTTGGTTTTTGGTTGTTTTGGGGTTTTTTTTGGGGGGGAGAAGGTAGTAGGGGGGACTGTAATCCATGTTACGCAGTCAGGGGCAAAGGGGGAAATAAGGAAAGCAATTGCTGAAAGATGACAATTCTTTTTGTGGCAAAGTAGCAAAGGGAACACGATATACCAGGCACCAAGCACTGTACAAACTGAAGTCACTCTGTTTTTCTGAAGATTTGAAATTCTTTCATTTTTAAAAACAGGAGAATTTGAAGAGTCCACAGCTTGTGGTTGATCAAGAGTTGTGATGCTGCATCTGCAAACCTAATCTAAGAGCTGTCTCAGGGATGGCCCAGCAAAGTGCTTACTAGATTACAAGCTGGAGAGCATCCCTCACCCACCTGAGTGGGGAAGTGTCCCTGTCTGTAAAATGCCCAGGCCTGTCCATCACCCTGAGATATGCAACTGAATTAATTTTTATTATCTAGGTTCATATTCACAACAGGAATGCTGACTGCCATTAATTTTGCCTTCATTTCTCTGCCATGTGAATTTCAAAAAGGAATTCATCTGTCAATCAGTGCAAGCTAACGCACCTTTAAAAACACAGCCCAAATCCCAAACCAGAAATTCAGTGACACATTGTCTTTTGTGCCGTATCAGTGTTGTAGCTCAGCAAGTCTAGCAGGTAACTAAGAGCTTTTTCTTCTGCTCCTAGCATTGCTCTGTCAGATTTGCTTATAGCAGCTGACTTGCTTCCTCTGCGCTCTACAGAATTACACCACTAGTAACCAGACAGCGGTCAGAAGGAGCTGTGTCCAGCTGCCTTTATGGTTATTCTCCAGGATGGAAGAAGCGAGAAGGAAAAATGGGTTTCTGCATGTATGTGTAACACCAGGGGGGCTGCAGCTGTCCTTTTAATCTTGCATAGCTTTTTTAACTTTCTGCTCTTATTAACATTAAGCAGTCTGTGTATGAACTCTGCAAAGAGTAGTCCAGTATAGAGCTCTCACCATTACCAAGATGCTCACGCAGACAGTTCTCCACATGCTCTGCAACCGTAAGTTAAGCCCTGCCTTCAAGGAGTTTACAAGAGGAAAGCTCCTTGCGATGAACTCAGTGGGGCTGTTTGTGTGACCACCTGGGGCAAAAGGGAAGGTGGCCAAAGGACAGTGTAACATAAACGTGACTTTATGAATAGGTCTTACAGGAGTCACAGTGATCCATTAGCTTCTTATGTTGCAAACCAAAGTGTCACAGCTGTAACTCAATGCCAAGACATGGATGGAGC
This sequence comes from Ceryle rudis, assembly GCA_033439905.1. Classification (NCBI taxonomy): domain Eukaryota; kingdom Metazoa; phylum Chordata; class Aves; order Coraciiformes; family Cerylidae; genus Ceryle; species Ceryle rudis. Next base: position 44,396 of record JAAGNO010026586.1, on the reverse strand, counting down.
TTGAGTAGCCTACCGCTGCCTTGTTCTTCATCCTCTCCAGGGCTGCTTGTGACCAAAAGGCAGTTTGACTACACAGGCACCTATGACTCCCTGGCACTGGGCTAGATCCGGGGTTGCCGGCTACAGCAGGTCCGTCATCATGACAAAAGTAAAGTAGTTTGACCTTAGATTCACTAAGTAACAGGCTGGAAGCCCTGTCTACATAGAAATATATTGTCAAAGCTTTTGTTGGGAACACAGTAAATCAATGCTATGCAAATTTTTAAAATCACTTAAAATTCACTTTTAAGAATCAATGCTATAAAAAACCCAAAATTAATTTTTAAAAGACTAATAGTGTCTCCTATTTACTAAAATGATTAGCCGGAATAGCGCATCAGTCAGGGAATGGAACATGATGAAATATGTTATTATAGAATTGACAAAAAGTTATGGGAAGCCATAAAAAGAGAGTCTATGTACCTATAAAAAATGGGTTGCAGCTTGCTACAAATGAGACATAGATAAATATTTTACTTCCAGCAAAACTTCCTTAACAAAACATTTTAGACTGAAGATACCGGAAACAAAAATATTTAGGAGACTCGGAGCTGAGCCCAGACTTATCTTTCCATTTTGTCATTTAGAGGCACTTATTTTTAGCCCTGTGGGCATAAAAATTATGTTATACAAGATGCACCGAGATACAGTTTCTTCACTTACAGGGAAAAAGGGTTGCACATAGAGATTTCACCTCTGGTACAGGCCATCACTGGTGTCAGAAAGATGTATAGACTATAGACTTAGTATTTCAATACCACTTTCAAAAGCTTGAAGGTTACGTGGGTTTGTCATGGACAGAGTCTCTCTCAAGAGCTCTGCCTCTAGCCTCTGTCTTTGGCCCCTTTTACGTTAAGTATTCTCAAAATTCATACTTAAGAAAGACAACCGGCTGTGACACAAAGTGAAAATTTACAAACAGGGATTAATTTTTCTGTGTAAACAAAAGAAATAATGTAAGCGGGATGCAAAGCATTAAAATAGAATGCAACATAAGGGCAAAAGCATTTTAAAAGTTTCAAAATTGCCCGTTTCTTTTCAGTTGCTTTGCTACTCAGCATGACAAGGAAAGGCTCTTTCTGCTGATGACTGCCCAACACCTTGAAGGTCTGAAGAGATGCAGAAGCTGCCAAAACTCTGCAAGAATCAAGCTAAAGGAATAGCCATCACTATCTGTTGAGTATCTTTTTTAATGCTTACTAAAAATTGAAACGTTACTATGAAGAAATGCTGGTCCCTGGCGTCAGGCCCTTATGGTAGAAGTTCTGGGCAGACATGAAAAACACAGCTAAGCCAAACCCACTCAAAATGTATCCAACCCTAGTATGGCACAGTGGGTGAATGCTGACTTTCATTAATGACTGGAACAGGGAGATTTCATCATAGTGCCACAAATTTCCAATTTCTGTTCCAGTACAGCAATGTTCCTGGAATGAAATGTCCTCTAGTGCTCTCCTGTTACTCTTCAGCTCCCTCAGTTAATGCACCACTGCTGAAAAGTGGTCTTGAGCACGCCACTGTACTGAGATAGAAGATCTTGATGTTTCAAGAGATAAATAGGAAGCTAAAAATCTTCAAGTATCCAGGCCTCAGTAAGAGGTTCGGGAAACAGCACAGCTCCTGCTGGAATTCCTGGATCATAATTAACTTCCATTTCCCAGGGAAGTGGTCTGTGGAGTCTGATCTTTCAAATAGAAAAGTAGGTGGGAGTGTAATTTCACAGTATAAATAGGCTGCTTTAGAAACCAGAAAGGGAGAGAACAACATGAATGGTGTATCAAACTTGCATGAATCAGTCTTGTTTTAAGAAATAAACTTGGAACTCTTGAAAACAGCATGCTGGGGGGTCCTGAGGCCAGGGAGTTCACGTGAGGTGCGGCAGGGGAGGGACCGTGCCCATTTACATCCACATTTTATTTCCAGGAGTTGGGAGTAAAAGGCTGGTTTGGTGCCACACTTCAACCTAACTGCAGCCCAGTCTGCCAAGGAAGCGGTGCCAAAGCCATCCTGCCACATTCACAGCGACCATGGTGGGCGGCAGCAGCTCCTGATACCTCCCTTATCCCAGCTGTCCTTCCCCCCAGCCTGGCTCACCATCATGCTTTAACTTCATTTCCAGTCCAGTTCAGTGTTCTACACTAATCGCAAGTGACAGATGGAAGCTGCGATACATCTCCAGCTCCAGATCATTAAATAAGATGACCTGTATTTCCTGCAGTAATCAGATATTGCTGCAAGTTACCTCTGCCTCATCCAAACCAGGGCTAGCAAAAGGACATCTGTGATCATGGAGGGGATTTTGTTTGCTTCTTTCCAAGTTTCACTTCAAATCAGGAGTACTCGTATCTCATCCTTTTGCTGTGTCGAAGTCTTAAGATTTGGGGGAAACCGAGAAGTGCATCTCCTCTAACTGCAATAATATTAACAGGGGAAAAAAAAAAAAAAAGTGGGTGACACTGGTACTTGGGAAGAGTGTATGAAATACTCTGCACCTACTGCCAGGCAGAAGTAAATGCAAAGGCTTAGAGTAAGAAGGTGACTTTCAAGCTGAAAACATTAGCAGATAAAGCAGATGGTCTTGCCATTTTGGTGGATTTTATGTCACCCCCCCCCCCCCCGCCCCAGAAGATCAAGATCACTTGTCTAATGGTCCAGAAGTTTTGCTCAGCTGGAAAACAAATTGGAGGAATTTGTAATTGAAATGAATGTGCAGACTGCAAAACAAGGAAGAAAAGGCTGCTACTACCTGTGCTCTCTCCTTGTCTTTCAACACCGCTGCTGGGGGTGGGGTGGCCACTTATTTCATGTGATATGGAAGACCTGTTTTCTGTGTCCTTCCTGACTCGACAGATCAATGTGAAGAAATCCCAGCTCTCATGCCCTCAGTGACTACTGCTATAGCTGATATTGCAAATACCTTTTCCTTCAGCCTCCCCCCTTGTGTTTTTTCTGCTTTGTGAGAAATACTTGAATAAGCTTTGGAGCGTGGCCCAAAAGGCAGGTGGCTCCATCCCAGGGATGAACTCCGACCACTCGCACAAAGACTCATCCTCCCTCATCTCACTGCAGACTGTTATGTCTGCCTGGCTGGTTTGGCAAATATGGATGTGTAGAAGAAAAATAGGAAGGTGAGAGGCTGGAGCTGGGTAAGGAAATGGGGGAGTATCAGATGACATCAACATTTATGAAATGCTTGCTTCCTTTTTGCTTTTCCTTGTACATATATGCCCAAAGTTTGATAAGATTCAAAAACAGATTTGCAAATACTTTATGACTGATAAAGTCCACATCTAAGGGCAGGTTTTTTCCCCCCCAAAAAACCCTGTTCAGTCTTCATCCGGAACTTTAATCCCAGCTCTGACATAAAGTCCCCATAAGGCCTTTTAAACCATATGGGCATCTTTAAGGAAAGAAGTGTAGATGGACAATTTCACAACTGGTAGTAAATTAACACTGCCTTCATTTCAATGGATTTTATAATTTTTTCCTCAGTTTATTTATCTGTCAAGTAAGCCAAACTGTACTTCCCAGTAGCATAAAGCATAAAGCAGAGACCGCTCTTGCCACTTTACCAATGACTTTATAACTGACACCTCGGGAAGATTCAATTTAGCTCTTTATCAAAAAAGTAGCTTTCCCACAAATGTGTTGTATCGGTACTCATCTTGGATTTAACACACTTCTTGAAGCAATCGTTTTCTCATGAATTGAGATGCTTTCAGTTCTGCGTCACTTTATAGTCATGTAAGATATGATTCGGCAGTCCTAAATGTTTTCTAATCTGTTACACGATAAGGAGACAGAAAGGGGGGAAAAAAAATATATATTCTGTAACAGCAGGAAGGTATCACACTGTTCGTAATGTAACAGATATTATGCAGCATTATTAAACATTTGGAAAAAATAAATAACTCCTTGCATACGGACTCTAAGCAGCAGCAAAAATGGACGCAGGACAAAGCCATCACAGCACACAGGAATTTACAGACTGTTGGTCTCTCGTTTCTGTTCCTGAAAGTAATACATGGGGATGAAATTTAGAGATGCCTCAGAAGATGACCTAGTATTTTTTTCTGCCACAGAACCTTAAATCAGAGTAGCCTGGTGCTGACATGGAAGTGCGAAAGGCAGGCTGACAGGAGCCTGTAATTGAACCGCTCACTTCAATGTCCTACCTACCAGTATCTTGAGCCTGAGTAATTTTATCTCACTCTTCTTCCCAGTTCCCACCACCCCATAACCATCCTTGTAAGACTCTTGTCACTTTTCGAAATGATAGATATGTTGCCAACGGCACTACCAATTTCAAATAGATTGCGTAACCAACTGAGAATGAAGCCAGTTAATCTAGGTATCAACACGGAGACACAGCTGCCTAACCCTCAGACAGACTCCTTTGAAAACAAACCCCAGATCCCAGCCCAGAATACACTGGGTGGGTGCTGCCAGTTACCAAACCATTTTCTATTAATTGCGAAGTTAATAAGCTCTGAAGCTCAAAATGCAACCACAAGGCCCCAGGACTATAATGTGTCGCTGAATCTTGAGTAGAGAGATGGGGTAGCAGATGACTTGCTACAGAGGCCTAGGTGTCAGTGCTACACCAGTCCCTTGCCTCCAGTAACCACAGTGGTAGGTAAATGCATTACAAGTATCCAGACATGACTGTTTCCTTTGAACAGCCTCAGTCAAGTTGGACTTTCATAAGCTTATCCTCGCCTATTACCAGGTGAGGGACCAACTTCAACTCTACTATGTATTGCCTGGGGCATCTCTAAGACAATCTCACTGCATTTTCCCATTGGTAACCATCAATGTCAAACGGGTGTAACTCAGGCAGACAGAGTTTAGTCATAGTATCACAGAAAATCTGAAGTTGGAAGGGGGCCATAAGGATCAAGGTTTATCAATATCTAAAGGGCAGGTGCCAAGAGGATGTGGGTCAGACTCTTTTCAGTGGAGCCCAGTGATGGGACAAGGGGCAATGGGCACAAACTGTAACCCAGGAGGTCCTACCTAAACATATGGAAAAAATTATTTCCTGTGAAAGTGGCAGAGCCCTGGACCAGGCTGCCCAGAGATTTTGTAGAGTTTCCTTCTCTGGAGATTTTCAAAACCCACCTGGGCATGATCCTGGTCAACCTGCTCTAGGTGAACTGGCTTTGGCAGGGGGGTTGGACAAGATGATCTCCAGAGGCCCCCTCAAACCCCTACCAGTCTGTGATTCTGTGTGATTTTGTGACCAAGTCTGACTCCCTCCTCCTCTCAGGACTGTGTGAAACTAAACCATATGACTATGAACATTGTCCAGACACTCCTTGAACTCTGACAGGTTTAGTACCATGGCCCCTCCCTGAGGAGCCTGTTCCAGTGACCAACCACCCTCTCAGGGAAGAACCTTTTCCTAATCACACAATCATAGAATGCCTTGGGTTGGAAGGGCCCTCCAGAAGTCATCTAGTCCAATCCCCCTGCTGAAAGGAGGGACATCCTCAACTAGATCACGTTGCTCGGAGCCCCATCAAGCCTGACCTTAAATGTCTCCAGGAACGGGGCCTCCACCACTTCCCTGGGCAACCTGTTCCAGTGTTCTATCACTGTCATAGCAAAGAATTTCTTCCTAATGTCCAATCTAAATCTGCCCTTCTCTAGTTTAAAACCATTGCCTCTCATCCTGTCACTACATGGTGGTGTAAACAGTCCCACTCCACCTTCCCTGTAGGCCCCCTTCAGGTACTGGAAGGTCTTCCTGGAGCCTTCTCTTCTCCAGGCTGAACAACCCCAGCTCCCTCAGCCTGTCCTCATAGGGGAGGTACTCCAGCCCTCTGATCATTTTTGTGGGCCTCCTCTGAACCCAGTGTATCAGGTCTGTGTTCTTCCTGTGTTGAGGGCTACAGAGCTGGATGTAGTACTCCAGGTGAGGTCTCACCAGAGCAGAGTAGGGTGGCAGAATCTTCTGGCCACGCTTCTTTTGATGCAGCCCAGGATGTGATTTGCCTTCTGGGCTGCAAATTCACATTATTGGCTCATGTCCACTAGAACCCCCAAATCCAGCCTGTATTGATAATGAGGATTGTTCTGACCCAGGTGAAAGACCCTGCGATTCAGTCATGTTGAACCTCAAGAGGTTCACCTGGGCCCACCTCTCCAGCTTGTCCAGGTCCCTTTGGATGACATCCTGTCCCTCTGGCATGTTGACTGCATCCTTCAGCTTGGTGTCATCTACAAACTTGCTGATGGTGCACTTGATCCTGCTGTCTGTATCACTGATGAAAATATTATACTGGTCCCACTATGGACCCCTGAGGGACACCATTTGTCACCGACCTCCATATGAACTTCGAGTCATTGACTACTACCCTCCAGATCTGGACTCTGAGCCACTGACTGCTACCCTCTGGTAGCAGTCCAATCAAGTAGTAATGTCCAATCTGAACTTCCCTTGGCATATGCCAAGAAAGGAGGAGGCTGCAAATACAATCCAGAGGTTTCTTTTATTGTTTCATGTTCTAGAAATATGGGCACTTGGATTGCAGACATTGTAGGGCTTATCCCCCAGAAGGAGACATAGTGTCCCAAACACAGCCTGCCAGGCTGGTGTGCCACAGAAAAACTGGCCAGTCCGAGGCTCTGGTCAGGTGGGGTGAACACCAGAGTCACACATGGCATTCCCACCTAATCTCCCGAGGTGTTTACATGAGGCTCGCTATCATGGTATCTGTGTGCCCTTTTCACAATGGTCCATCCACTGCCAAAGCACTCTCACTGGGGCAGGAAGCAGTAAGACAACCTACAATTTCATTATAAAAGACAGGAAAGGTAAGAGACTTCATGAAGGTAAGGTACTTCATGAGAAGGGAAGGAATAACCAGTGTCTGAAGTATGTACCTAACTGAAGACCCTATGGAGATACCTACAATGAGCGTGTGACACAAAAAAAAGAGGTGGGAGAAAGCAAGACCTGTTTACATATTCCCTGCCAGTGAGGATGAGGCAGAACTCCAAGAGGTTTTTATCCCACTTGACCCTGGAGATCTTTCTGGAGGCTTCATGTAACCCCCCCTCTCTACAAGAGCTAGCAAGTAGTTTGTCTCTCATACAGTGTCCTCAGACCTTTAAAATGCACAGGAAGAGATTCAGTAGGTTTTTTGTTTGTCCCAGTCCTTTAGCTACTTCATTTAGAACTTCATTAAAGGAAGTCATCAAGAAAGTCATACTGATGAACTGAAATTTCAACTTTGCCCTCTCTGGTCAGTCCCTGTATTTTGAAACGATACAAACGTTTGGCAGCCTATAAGCATTTTTAAATATTGAATTGTAAATGATGCCGTCAAAAATTCAGAGCTAGAAACATCAGCTTGTCTTTCAAATGTCCTCCTGGCTTGTGTAAATACTGGAGGAATCTCAAGCAAACATGTGATGCCTCAGACCACGTGTTTGTTGTGTTATTTGGGCACGTTGCCCAGAGAAGATGCCGTTGAGCTACAACAGATCTGTGCTTTATTACACCATCATGAACTCACAGAAAGACACAGAAAAGGGGGTGGGTACACGGGACTGTTCGCATAGCTCCGACCAGCTATACTAGAACTAAAACAGGCGTTTACTTGTTACAATGTAAAGAAACGTCATTAAAAAGTGCTTAAGGGAGTGAAGTTTTCCTTTCTTGCATTTTAATCACTATTATATTTATCAGACTGCACCACAAGCTATTCTTCAAAACTCAGGTTCTTGGGGTTTAAAAGGATAAATTTAGGCAAATGATTTTTGTACAGTGATCTCGGGAAAGGATGCAGAAGCCTTAGGATCTCTCCAGCCATTCTTCCAGTGTTCTCATCCCAAAGGCAGAAAACACCTATGGGTACCACTCTACTGTTAGTGTAGCAAGTGACGCAGAAATAGAGAGGCAGATGCCAACTCAGGCAGGAATATTTCTAATTTTAGCAAATTCGGTCTCCCTACCTGAATATCAACACTATAATTTCACTGGGCACAGCGTTCTTTATTTCCTTCTGTTTATACTAACATTAAAGGGCTATATTTAGGAGAAATGCTATTAACTTAGACAAATCTTTAAATTGAAAGCTTATTTAGCTGTATTTAGGATTAAAGGAAGTAATCTACAATCATGCTGTTTTAAGAAGGTACCTTCGATACTCCTGGGTACAAAATATTATATACGAAGACATTCTGTGTAAATTTTATTTAAAGGATATATCCTTCTGGCATTTTTGTTTGTTATTGGTGTTTTGTTGGTTTGTTTTGTATGGGGTTTTTTTAATATAACAATACCATTTCTTCACCCAGAAAAAATAATTAATTGTAGTACTACAAGAAATGGATTCCCAAGGATAACAGGAAGCTAAATATTTTAAGGAGTTATTGATGCTTTTATTTGCTTTTTTCTTATTTAATCTAGTGATGACTTTCCCCTTTGCCTGTTCTGAGCCAAGATTCACTCTAACAGCTGGTGACCAGGCAATCACACTCACACAGAAAATTATCAAATACCAGGGGCCTTCATTTGCATATCCATGTTAATCTGTTTTTCACAGCGCATCCTTTGGTTCACTTTTAATAAATAAATCCAACAAAGAAAATAGCAGATGGGACTGAAAGTTGCTGTGCTGCTTTACAAATGAAGCAATAGCTCAAGGAGCCTCAAAAGGGATGCTGAAGAAAACAGCATCCTCCTCCGCGAGCAGCACTGCTGGTTTCACAAATAGGCCCTTGGAAATAACATGCTCAGGATAAGGGTGAAGAAATCAAGCCCCAAATCAGTCTACTGCTGGGGCAGATCCTAGCTTTGAATTTCCCACAACAGTCAAAAGGAAAATGGATTTCTGCACTGTAGGAGGAAACTTGATTTGCAGACAGTTTTTTTCTCCTGTACTGTCAGATCCCAGAGCCTGGTGCATGGTTACACTTTTTCTAATCTGGACCTATCACTGCTATTGCAAAAGCTGCAGCAAATTCCTTTTGCTCTCTATTCAAGGAGAGTTTCACCAATCTCTGGGAGAAAACAACAGCCCCAGTTTAAATCCAGCCCGAACTCTCTTTGTGCCGATGGTGTGGAAGAAAAAAGAGATGAAATGTAGGCCAAAGCACTGCTCCTTTCCCAACCCATTAGAAGCATGAAGACCTGACTCTGGAAAGAAGAGAGTAAATGACCCCATGACAACAAGCACAACCCCAGAGAGGTCACCACGTGCAGAAACAGATCTCCTTCCTCCAGCACCTTTTTCCTTGGCCCCCTCCAAATGCTGCCTACCCAGGCTCCAGCTTTCTTCTACCTCTGAGGCACCTTCTTCCTCAGAAGCAAAGTTCCTCTGCCGAGTTTGACACCTCTATCACCCCAACCTTAATCACAGACTAAATAAAGGGCATAAGAAAGTCTGCAATGGGACCATCTTTCTTGGCTTTTTTTTCGTCATTTTTAAACTGCTGGTTTCTTTTCTGAATGATTTTTTTTCTAAGTACGGCTGGTAGGTGAATGTTGGAAATCTGCTAGGAGCTGGGGCTGGAGGAGAAGACAGGAGTTTTGAGCTGGAATGCATGGGAGCCTGGGAGGGCACAGAAGAAGGGCTCTGCAGCAGCACAAGGGGCTTTGTGACAAGGGTCTGCCAAACGGGTGGAGGCACAAAGATGCACACAATAAGGACGCACTGGGCAAGTCTATGTTAGTGACTGCAGCCTATGTTAGTGACTCTAGGCTATATCATCTCTCCCCTTCTGCCTTCTGGGAGGAGCGAGGCAGGAAGATTTCCCCTGTGGGAAGCAGTCTGGGAGAGGACATGGAGGAGATGTGGAGTTTACAGATGGGCTCCGAGCAACCAATGGAGGATGCCAGGATAGTGGTGCATCAGAAGCTTGGAGCAACAGGGGTGAGGGCTTTCCCTCTGTGCTGGGTCCCCATGTTTGCATCTGGACACCCATGACCCGGGCTACACTTTGGGGTAGAGTATGCAGGCAGAGGCCCCACTGCCAGCTCTGCACTGCTGCCACATCCTCCTTCCCAAGGAAGGAAGAGCCATCAAGCTGCCTCTCCAGTGTGTGCAAGCCCAGCAGTACACTTTGGAATGTGTTTCCTCCAAAAACATCCCAGACAAAACAGCCGCCAAGATACAATTCTCTGCCTCCAAAGCAGTGGGGCACTGTTGAGACAGTCCCCTGCACAGAGCGTGAGCGCATTCCAACAGCTGTACCCACACACTCTCACCAGGTACTGCTTGTAGATTGGTTATTGGCACTGCAGCACATCCTACCCATAGGAGTTTCAAAACATTGGGTCATTATGGGACTTGGATTCCTCCCATTACAAGGCAAGAACATTTTTTAAAAGAAACAAAAATAGCACTGCTAAATGGACACAACTACCTTTTATATTACTAGGTACCACAGAATGCATCTTTGGTGTAATTCCACTCAGTCTGGTTGACTTTGTGGATCATTTTTGAGCCATTACAACTTATCAACTCACTGAAAGGACTTTTTTTTTTTTCCTTTTCTTTCTGACAAAAGCCCAAATAAAATACTTCACAGTCCACATAATCCTGGGCCTTCCTATATTCCTACGTGTTTCTTTCTCTGAAGTGGATGAAAAAAAAAAAAAAAAAAAAGTCAAGTGTTTTGTTTTCAAATAATACTATCAAATGCCACACAGACGTTGTCTGACCTAAGAATCCATTAACTGACCAAAGCTTTGCTCCCCACGAGATCAGATTTAATAAACAAGATTTATAAAAACTATAACATACATATATGTATATAATCCCTTTTGCACTAAACAGGACCAGGGGAAAAAAATTAAAATATTTAATTACGGTAATTTACTCCAGAGCTGTCTTGTAGCTCAAGAGGCTGATTCACAGGTTGAAGACACTTGCAATGAAACACCAGCAGAGCTCCTCTCATTCTCCATTTCCCAGGAAACAGCACTGCAGTTATGCTTGCCAATACTCAACTGCTTACATCAACTATCTAAACATCCCTGTTATTTATAACTCCTTGGGGTAAGAATTTATCAGTTTTACACATAGGCCCCTCTGACCAGACCCCTGGATACTACCTGAGGTTGCTCAGAGTACAGTACTACTTTGCCTTAGTATACTTCAGAGTATCTTCATGTACAATGTTTCATAGCCTGCTCTTGCGTGTCCCCTTCAGTTAGCAAAACATCATTGATATATTCTACGTATCGGCATCAGCATTCCTAAAGTCATCCTGTTTACGTAAAACTGATTTTAAGTCAAGATGTTATGCAGCTCACACATCACAGCTGTTCTGTAATTAAATTCGAAACTATAAAATCTGATGTAGAAAGTATTACTGGGTTGCTGAAGGTTAAATATTCATAGATCAAGCTTGTTCTCTTTAGTTGATGATTTTAAAGAGATTTTAAAGAGATTTTAAAGAGATTTTAAAGAGATTTTAAAGAGATTTTAAAGAGATTTTAAAGA
>JAAGNO010026586.1:17257-28928 GCA_033439905.1 Ceryle rudis | reverse complement strand
AATCAGAATTATTCATCTAAGGAATCTTTTCACCTCCTGCACCTCTTTTATACTTATTTATTTATTTATTTTCCCCAGAACCTCTTATATTAAATTCTCCTGGATCATCTTATTAGTACATGTCTATTCATAGCAGACTCTGAGAATTCCTCACTCCTCAATTAATTTTTCTTAGCTGATCACCCTATGCTTGAAAGTTCTCAGGATGACTATGGAAACTGTGTTGCAGGAACTGAAAAGCTTGAAAGAAGCCAATAAGAATTTCTTGTAGTTTATTTTTAAAAAAATTGTGCTACCTGGTCCAAACATTTGTATGAATCTGGACCATTTTCTGTTAAACTTCCCTTTGATATTGTCTGGAAGTCAATCACAGGTTTCATCCGAGTTATGTTTGCACATCCATTAAAATGCAGAAATATCTTGAAAGCCAAAATTATTTCCATTTTCCATACAGACTTGTACACTTGCAGAAAAAGCTCCACTGTCCAGAATACTGTGGACCACGGCCTTCATTTGCAGCTTGAACTGCATCCAAGGCCAAACACTCTGAATTTGACTCACGACATCAGAAAAAGTCAGTGTAGTCAGTCAAGCACATGCCAGATAATTAACTTTTTACACATCTGACTACACTCTCCACAAGGATGAATCAGCTCAGCAGTAATCTCACACTAGGGGCAAAAAATATTAGAGTAACACAGAGCAGTAGGTATCTCGCAAGTGCCACAAATGTAGACAGCAAGTATGCCTGTACTGGTGTTTCACGAGTGATCGCAGATTCTGGCATCTGAATAAGGGGAAGGTGAGCTGGAGGCTGGATGTGTAACACCACCCAACACAATTCTCCCACTAAAACAGCTCCCCTCTTGCCTGAGAACAATAAATTTAAATTGTTTCGGCTGCAGCAGAACTATTTCCAAGAACTGAAATGAGAAAAGGTTGGGGGTATTTAATTCTGAATTTTAAAAAATACCATCCATTAAATATAAACTGACAGGACTTAATTCTTTCTGTCTCAGTACTGTTCACTGACCCTTTCTTTGCTTTCTTGAATAATATCCATAACAAATTTTGGTAAGGGTTCAGAGAGGATTACTTAAAATATAGTGAGGGCTGTGTCCTGTGCCAGGAACTTTAAATAAAAAGAACTGGGGCAAACGGAAAGAACGACAACTGCGAATCTGCAAGCACATAAATGATCAACAACCTCTGTTTGATGGCCTGAAGTGTTGAGTAAAGCGACCACAGTAAGCCTGCTCCTGCAGTGATAAGGGCCAAATGAGAACAACCATCAGCCACAAGCCATCACTTCTGCACAAAACTGAAGTGCAACAGAAGGAGGCTGAAGAAAGGGAAACCCAGAGAATGACACTGTGGAAAGATGCCCCTTCTGCCTTACTTCAGATGTTCATCCATAGGAAGTGAAGGAAGAAAAGGACAGACATTGTGTCTGTGACTTCCTGCCACTGCACAAGTGCCCAAACTGGCATGGTAACACCTTCCTCCACACAGGTCTGCTAGGAAGGCAATGCTGCACACATCACTTACTGAACTCCATTAAACAGATGCAAGTACTACGTTAATAAACTGTTCTCTAAATCATTGCCATTTTTGGAGATAGACAAGGTCAGAGTCTCTGTCCCTGAATTTATTTTCATCTACAGGCTCAGAGTCCATTTGATTCTCACTTATAAGCTCTTTCTGATTTCACTCTTCAACTGAACAACAGGAAAACAAAAACAGACCTCCAAGATCCTTATCCCCATGGTTACTTGGCACTAATGATAAAAGGATGGTCACAGTGTTTGTTTTTTAGGTTTTTATCAGTCATTGGACTACACTTCCAGTTACCCAGTGGTCAGATAAACACTAGAAGTAGACACTGCATAGAGCTCTGTCTTATCAGAGCTACCACTCCTCTGTGATTGGGTCCTCTTGTCCACAGCTTTTGTAGAGCCACAGCAAAAGTACTCTTCTCTCCAGCTGCATATACACATAATGTGCAGCTACGCTCATCGGCTAATCACACACCCATGCCACATGAAAGAGGAGCTGGGCATGACCTTCAGTGTCAAAATCAGCTGCCTCTGTGCTCAGAGCAGCGTGGCAGCCACGCTCCCACAGTAAGGAGCCAACACAGAGATATGGGAATGCGCTGCCTCCTACCAGGGACACTACCCTGACTCTGGCTTCATGGTGATTCTCCTGTAGTAGCACGAACTACTCATATCAAAATGGTAACGACAGCAACAAAACATTTGAAACCAACTTTCTGCATTTGACATGAGAGTAAAAAACAGTGCTTTCCTCCAAAATATGCTGGGTTTGCTTTTAACTTTTTTTACCTTACTCAGGTATGGGTTTTTTACCTCCTCAGAATTGAGCACTACCTATCCACTTCCTCACTGGAACTGTTCATGACAAATTTCACTTCCAGTTTCCCATACTACTTCTAGCAGCTAGGTTTTGCCCCTTGGTATGTTCTGAGGCTTCCTATCTGGCAGAATTGTTGCAGTGTGCCCACTGATGTCAATTTATAATATTGCCCTGAAAGGAGCAAAATTTCCACTTGCTGATGCTAAAGAGTCTGTGGCAGGTCACAACTCCTCCTATCAGAGTGAAAAAAAGCAGGTATTTGGTACCACATACCCTACTCTTCCAAGACATGCCACCTTTTTCAGACTTCTCACAGAGAGAGCACTCGAAGAGGGGAACAATCCAGGGGTGAGTTACTCTGGAGAACCACCAGCACCTCTGAGCAGGATTCTGGTCTGACATTCACGAAAAGCCAGGGCTCTCCCTACCTACACAAAGACTACCATCCATCCACTCTCATTCCTCATTTTTCTTTCTATGGCGTTCCCATTTTTGCTGTCACAAACCAATTATCCCAAGGAGAGGGTTGTAAGGAAAGTCCTTTGCAAAGCTGGTTCCTTATGTAACTGTTCAATTCTGACAAACCACTAAACAGGGATATAAAGAACACAAAGCAAATTATTCTGACAATCATGCAGAATCATTCTGCTATGCATTTTTTTCATGCTGCTTTGTTTGCAGTGTGCATTTTCATATTGTCTTTTAACTGTGAGATTGATTTAATTGGCAATTTTTCATCTAATATTGCTAGTCTCCTACATTATTGTCTGAGGGTTTTTTTTGTTTTTTTAGAGGCATCAAAAAATTCTGATGAAAAGGTTTTCAAGTTGAAAGAACATGCATTATAGAATAAGTTACAAAATCATCTAAGACATTTCCAGTATTTACTTTCTTCCTTGGAAACACCAAAATAATGTTTTTCATTGCAATTTCATTTAACATTTCATTTAAGTATATTTTCTGCCTCATAAAATGGGAATAAGTACAGCATCATCCTCGGTGTTAACATACTACTTTCAATTAGCTGTACCTTCATATTAAGTTTAGCTACAAGACATTTACTTGCATGCTACTAAATATATAATTGGGTTATTTCATTTTAGAGTCCATGCTGCCTGGAAACTACAGAGCCAGAATATTTTTGGTTTTTTCTTAAAGAAGAGTTTTATTTTAAGAATATGTGACCAAGAAGAGTAAAGCCAAGAAGATGACATTTCAGGAAATGTATATAAAATTAACTGAATGAGCTTCTCTAACCTCTCCATTGCTTATATTCAGAGTATCTTAGAAACACAGAATGGTTTGGGTTGGGAGGGACCTTAAAGATCATACAGTTCCAAACCCCTAGCCATGGGCAGGGACACCTCACACTAGACCAAGTTACTCAAAGCCCCATCCAACCTGGTCTTGAACACATCCAGTGATGGAGCATCCACAGCTTCCCTGGGCAACCTGTTCCAGTGTCTCACCATCCTCAGAGTAAATAAATTCTTCCTAATTTCTAATCTAAATTTACCTTCTTCCAGCATGAGGCCATTACCCCTCATCCTTTCACTACAAGCCTATCTTGTCAAAGCCACTTTGCAGGCAAAGCTGGCCCTGGGCAGGCTGCAGCAAAGCACCTGCCTTTGTTCAATCAACAAGCAGTAATGCTTTGAAAATACTCGGCTTTTAATGCATTTTCTAGCCTGCACTCCTATGTAGTTTGGATACATCTTCTGGATTCGAGCCACCTGAAGCATCACTAGTCAATAGACACTGGGAGAAGAGCCAGAGCCCAAACCACCATATTTCCATGGTCAGGTCAGCATGATGCTATAGCCAGCGCGACTCAGATGCAACAATATCACACAGTAACCAGTCACGATGTCATCCCAGCACAGACACCAAAGATGTTTATGATCAGGTAACTGCCACTGGGCTTCACAAGACTAAACTAACACCCAGGACTTGACTGCTTACAAGTTTGGGCCAGACAAAAGCCCTAAAACATGCCAAAATTTTGGACTACATCAGAGATACTAGCATAAATGAAATGTTCAACAGCCATCCCAGGAATATGACAAGTGCCACACAAACGGACACCATCCTCCAGTAGATGCTATCCATCAGGGGTCCCATGGACATTCCCAGCCTATCCAAATACGGCTTTCTGTCAGAAAGCAACTGTTAGTTTTATTGCTATGCTGAGGAGAAGCCAGATGGCTGTAGTTTCACACACCTGCGTGCTCCAACAACTCTGACATTGATAGTGGCTACAAGAACAGGATGGCGCCAAGCTGGGAACAAGCTAGGGTAACATGACTTTGGTGCAGACGATGATTACTACCTCCTCCTCCTGGACTGGATGGCCTATCCAAGCCCTGGTGCTACTCCAAACTTTCTGCCAGCCCATTTAGCCCACAGCCTAGTTCTGCAAATCCAGATGCTGGTGTCACTGCCACAGAAGCAGTGTGAAGTGACAGGCCTTGGTTCAGTAAGAAATGCAAAAAAACCCACCACAAACAACACAAAACCCACACACAAAACATAAAACTGGCTAAGAAGCTAGAGCCCTGCATATGAACCAGCTAGCCACCTCAGCTCTCTTAGCTGCAGCTCTGGCTGTCCTAAGTCCCTTACAGAACAGCTGCACCCCTCCTGCCCTTCCTGTCTTCCTAGTACCATCACAGTGAAAAATAAAACCTTCATGGTCATTATAGAACAACCAAGGAGGACACTGGGCAGAGACACTTACAAAGGTAACAGTGTGGTGGTCCTGGGACCCACATGCTTACAGAGAAGTCAGATATGGCACAAATGCTCACCAGGACCAGGCAGACCATAGTCAGGTGCTGTGCAATAGCAAGTATCCCTTGCAGCACTCAGCCTTTTGGCACTGGGGATGCCAAACAGCGAGAACATGGAGTCAGTTGTCTAGCTAGAGCTACAACCATGTGGGAATACTCTGAAAATTGCACGTACATGGCCCTTAAAAGACGTAATTTTGTCTCGGTGTGACAAAGCCTGTGGTTATCTCAATGTGGTGACAAAACAAGCCTGTCTGTTTTATCCTCTCCCCAGAAAATATCTCTTGTTCCCAAAAAAAAAAAAAAAAAAAAAAAAGGCAGAAATGGTCATCATTCATGCTACCTGGCTGAAATTTTGAGCAAAGTTAGCTTTTGGTGCTTTGTATTACCAGATTCCCTGAAATTCCCACAGAAGTAGGAAGACAGACATAAGAGAACTCGTTGATTGATTACCTTTCCATCTGAGTTTCCATTTAGCTAATGTCGTTCGTCTTGTGACATCTTAGTTGCCTTAGGCATGTACTGGTACAGCTCTGCTGAAGTCAGGTGCTCTAATAAACTGCATGGATAAAACTGGCAGAGAATCTGGTCTCGCATCTGAGGCCAGGCCTGGGCGAACAAAACAAAACCAAAGCAAACCAGAATTTTTTTTTTTAAGGCAGCTACTGAAAGTATTTAACAGATAGTTCTCGACACAGTGTCTGGGAAGAGATGAGCGTAATCAAGATGAGTTTACTTTTGACAAGACAAAAAACCAAATTATAATCACATTTTGCGCATCAATAGACAGACAAATTCAACAATTGAAAGGTTAGTGAGAGAATGGGCTTATTTGCTCTTCTATTACTTCCTTTGTCTCCAGAGGAAATACAGCAGAAAATTTTCCATGTAGTATTTGAGGCCAAGTTCTCTTCTGAAATCAACATTAGTGAGAGTACTGGTTAAAAAAGATGACATCTTTCTTTAGTATCTCTGTGAAGATAAGTATTTAAGCAGTATTTTTTAAGACTTAATAGGAAGCTCAGCAGGACCCCCAGAAATGCTTCTGCCAAAGCGACAACCAGTAACATCCAAGCTTCGACTCAAGACAGGTCAAAGTGTCTGGCTGCCGCTGGAAATGAACTAATGGTTTCTAAAACCCAGATAACCTCACTAAGACCACTAACCAACTCGTGATGTACTGATGAAAAAAAAAAAAAACGTTTTTACCAATTCTTTATGGAAGTTGCCTCTGTCATTTGCACTTCCCCTCCCTTCTTAGCGGAAACTTGTTCAGACAAATTTAAATTGCATTTGAGGATCTGTATTAGTATCTCGTTACACGCATTTCTTCTTTCCCATCATCTAGATGAGCTGTGAACTCAGTGCCACTTTCTTTTGATGACTGGGAGATGAAGCTTGCATGTTAATAAACTTCTCGATGGAAGACTCAATTCAGAAAACGCTCAGCTTACATAGGAAGAAAAGTTAAAATACGTTATTCTGGTTTGCCTCAAACACAGATGGGGAAACTCTCCAGACGTGAATCTGCACTGCAGACCTCTACTTCACACTGACATCAGAGGGAGTTCCATGCAGCAGATGTGTGCAGACGATGCAACAAAAAACTGCAGTGCAGAGAATGAATCCGCAATGCAGATCAGACAGTAGGATTTTACTCACAGGGTGATAATTCAGCTTCATCGTTCCCACCACAGAATCCCAGAAATGCTGCTGCTGGAGAGGGCCTCTGGAGATCATCCAGTCCAATCCCCTTGCTCAAAGCAGTGCCAGCTATGGCAGGTTGCTCTGGGCTCTGTCCAGTCATGTTTTGAGTATCTCCAATGATGGAGACTCCACAACTTCTCCGGACAATGTGGGCCAGTGTCCAACCACCCTCAGAGTAAACAACAGAGGGGGAGGGAGAGGGAAAAGGCCTAAGCTTTTTCTTATATTTGAATGGCATTTCCTGTATTTCAGTCTTCATCCTCTCTCTCTTGCCCTGTCACTGGGCACATCTGAGAAGAGTTTGGCTTTATCTTGTGTGTGCCATTCCAACAGGTATTTATATTGATAAGGTCCCTCCAAGACCTCTCTCCTCCAGGCTGCACAGCCCTAGCTCTCCTGGCCTCCCCTTCTACATCAAATGCTCCAACCTCTTAACCATCTTCATGTTCCTTTGCGGGACTCTTTCCAGTATGCCCTGTTTCTCTTGTACTGGGGAATCCAGAACAGGACCCAGCGCCCCACATGTGGCCTCATCAGTTCTGAGCAGAGGGGAAGCTTCACCTGCTGGTGACGTTCCTCCTATTGCCACCCAGAATGCTGTTGATCCTCTCTGCTGCAAGGCCACATTGATGTCTCATGGTCTAAGCTGTTGTCCACCAGGCTCTTTTCACCCCAAGGTTCTTTTCAGCAAAGCTGTTTTCCAGTCAGCTCCCAGCATTTACTGGTGTATGGGGTTGTTCCCCAGCATGGTGTAGGACTTTTGTACTTCCCCTTGCTGAACTGCACAAGGTTTCTGTCATCCCAGTTCCCTCTGGAGAGCAGCACACCCATCTAGTCTACCAACCAATCCTTCTATTTGCTGGTTTGTTTTTTTTTTTTTTTTTCCATCTGCAAACTTGCTGAGAGTGCCTGATCATCTGGGTCATTTATATTAAACAGTGTAAATCATAATTGTATATAACCCAGCCATGCTGGGGGAAAAAAAAAAAAAAGTATTTGTGAAACATATTGAATCAATATGTCAGGATAACACAATTATTTATATTATAGAATGAATTATAAAGTGAAAAAGTGATAAGTAAGGTGGGTTTTTTCTGAGAACCAATGCAATAAGCAAATATGTAAAGCCCAAGCAACACAAAGAAAACCTACAAGCCAGGTCATGGCTTGCCAACATCATCCTCAAATGCTCAGAAAGTGTCATGGCTGTACTAGAATCAGCATTAAAACAGTGGAGAAAAAAGGTGAATGGTTTGAGGCTGTGCCAATTCAAAGGCTGCAAGCTTCACAGAGCTCTTGTGAAAGTCAGTGGGCATTCCTCAAATGGGAATTTGCTTTATATAGATAGCCCAGGCCACTTTGACTAACATTATGCAACAGCATCGCTCATGAGTCAGCAAAAACACTCTGCGAGTTTATCAGTTTTATAACATTGATCAACAAATATGGAAATTTCAGTGTATGAGCAGTGTTTCAAAATATCAAAAGCCACATACTTAGCTCCAGTATATCAGCAGAACTTCACGGAAGTCAACAGAGTTTTATGCCAATTTACACCACCACGCTCTGTAATTGTTTTACTCGAGTACTGCTTACACTGTGGGTAATTACATTATGAGCAACTTTCAAACAATTTAGGAGGTGAAGAAGCCCTCAAAAGGAGGTACAGTGCCGTAAGAGGAATACAATTTTCTCAACATCTCATCTTCAGAATGAATTTGAATATTACTTTATTATGAATAACACTGTTCAAAATTAGAACAGACTTAATTATGACTGCTACAAGAAGCTGGTAGGATAACAAGCTTCTTTTTGATTCAGGAGTAGATACTATTGGTGACAACTGAGGTTCTCAGTACTGGAAATAGAAATATTATCTTCATCTTAGCAACTGCAGCTACAGATGCTCACGTAAATGAGGCTTGCAAAAATCATTCAGGAAGAAGGAAAATAAGGTTCTGAGAGTTTTCCCTTTTAAAATAAACACTCTTCAGTAGCTGTTATTTAAAAGAAACAGAATTTCAGGTCTGGTCCTTTTTCAGCTCAGCTGAGAGAAAATTTGCTCTGACAAGGAACTCTTAAGTGCTCACATGAAAGGGGAGACCGATCAAAGGTAGATACATAAGAGAAGGAATCACTGAGCACAAATGGGGATCCAAAGCCCATATTCCTGAGCCAATTTCCACACCTCAAAGTGAAGGCTTTTCCACCAAAAGAAGACAGAAGATTGCTTTTTGCCAATGTAAGGGCAGCACTGACAGCAAATTTAGACTGTAGGCCTGGTTTCAAAACAACTCAAGTTAATTTATATAGTTTAGATCAATTTATAAAGTTCAGATGGAAACCTTCTAACACATGATAGTTTTAGCAGTCTTGCTGTGAACACTTCAGGAGATTCAGATCCAAAAATTATTGGAACTAAAAATAAATGTCCCAGTCTGCAAACTACAGACACTGTGGCTCTGACATCAGTGAGTGCTGAGTAGTCAGATGGATAGTGTGATAATTTCCAAATGAGACCTTTCTATTACATAAAATAGTTTCTAGAAATTGCCAGCAGTCCACTTAACGTGCCAAAACCAGATAAAGAACAGCTATTAGCAAGTTATGTGGGTAAGGGGTGTTGACAGTTCGCAGCAGCTTTACTTACCTAGATGTTGCTACATGTCTGCAAAGTCACTAGTAGGCTGGGCTGTAAATTTCTGGCAAAAGATTCTCCAGCAAAATACAGCAGCTACCAAGTATCATTTTGCATGGGAGGCAAACCAGAGAAAACCTTCATTGGAAAGCACAGCATCAAAATTCAAGAGATACACAGAGTAGGGGGTGCAAACAGGTGACTCTGAGCAACTCATAGCCTGGTATTAATGGCATTTCCCTGGAATCAACAATTCATTCCATTGGATGGGTGACACCTGCAACAGGTATGGGGATTTCCAATGTGTCCTGGGTAAATGTTTAGGGTACATTCTCTCTTTGGTTTCACAGAAAAAAAAAAAAAAAACCAAAAAATAAACAAACAAAAAAATCTCAAGTAGTTTGTATTTCAATGTATAAATGGCCAGTATTTTCCCAAGACAAAATACAGTTTTCTCTTCAGATCTGATTGTCATATTCAATTAACTGGAGCTAAGCATCCCTTTTTCTTCCTTTATCAAAGCTCTTCACATTAAGAAGAAATGCAGGACGAAGTAGTGAAGATTAAGTTATTATCCATCAACTTTAAGATTATTTTGCGCAGTTTCATGATTGCTGATGTTGTTCTTCACTTCAAAATATTCCTGAACTCTTACTTGCAGGTTCTGTGGTCTCAAAACCAAACTAAATCTGTCCCTGATTGGATTGGATCTAGAGAATATTTTACCACATCATTTAGGAAAACATCACAATATAACATACCATTTCACTTCACTGCCATCAGCCAGCCATTTGAAAACAGATGAAACTGTATGGGAATTTCCTGTGAGTGCCTTTTTAATGTCTCTTGCTCACACAAATTAAAGAACTCAAGATAAAGATTCAGCAATTGATTAGTCGAAGACTTTTATCTCTCTTGACTGCCAGGAGTAAGAAAGTCACTATCCCATTTTCTCACTGGGAATGAAATACATACCATGACAGTCTTAATTTAATAACTGGATGAACAACTTGTGGCTCACAGGACATGCACAGGCTGCCAGGACAATAAATGTGTTCCAGAGCCCACATCTCCTCCCCTCCTCCCAAGAGCCCTTCTACTGCAGACTACAGGCTAGAGGAATATCGAAGGTGGCCACGAGCCCAGCTGCTCCTCCCCAGGAGGTGACACTCCATGACAGCCAATTCACATCAGGAAACCCTGTATGTCTGCACGTGCGGTGCACAGAAAGACCGCACTGGGTGTAACCACATGGCAGGAGGGGAAAGGGACACGGCATATAGTTCATTTAATCTACCAGAGTAAGATATGTGGTCCACTACACCAGGGTGATGAGGCGTGATTTACAGGGTAATAGTAGTGACAATAATACCTTCCATAAGCATCAATTACAGCACTCAAAGCTGCAGCACAAGCTACGACTGGTTTCTTACATACTTGTGCTTAACATCTCTCTACCCCTCCCCACAGCAACACATTCTGTGACCTGCTGTGTCTCCTGCCACCCTGCTCTCCTTGGGTTTCTCCTCCAAATATCGTCCTCCTGCTGTGTGGTCACATAAGACACCTGGTTCACAGCTACAGAGGTGCTGATTAGCCAGAGAGTATGTCAGCACTGGTCGGACAGACAACAGCTCTTGGACATCAATTTTTCTCTCTCCTATCCATTCCTTCAGTGGGACCCTTTTTATCCTGCCATCAGTTTTCACAAAATAGGTAGGAACTAAGTACCTTTTAGATGTCTGCCATCCAGTTAAGCTACCAAGCAAGCTCAGGCATGTTTAAGAAGTTAATGGTACAGGTGACTGAGAGACATACACCAGTTTCTTTAGGAAAAGTACAGGCAGTCTTCCTTGGGAAACCAGGAAAAAAATTATGCCAATGGGAACCAAAAGGCACCCAGTTCATCTTTCATGTATTTTCCTATATACAGTTCCCTTCCCATATACACTTTCTTCTATAAAGCCACAAGGAAGACTGAGCTGGCAACTTCAGTCACAGAATCATAGAATCATTAGGGTTGGAAAGGACCTCTAGGATCATTGAGTCCAACCTTCATCCCAACATCTATCTAGCTAGCTATCAGACCATAGCCTCAAGTGCTACATCCACTTGTTTTTTAAACACCTCCAGGGATGATGACTCCACCACCTCCCTGGGC
>JAAGNO010026585.1:19195-36387 GCA_033439905.1 Ceryle rudis | reverse complement strand
TCAGTCTGTCCTCATAGGAGAGGTGCTCCAGCCCCTTGATCATCCTCGTGGCCCTTCTCTGGACACGTTCCAGCACAGCCATATCCTTCCTGTAATAATTTCTGTTGCTTTCAGCTGAAGAGAGAAGTAGAACAAATTAAAGGCTTTAAAAATGTGGAAGATATGAAGTTTCATCTGTTGGAGCTGGTATTAGAAATTAATATATTGGCAAACATCACTGTGACTGTACACTATAGGCAGTGGACAAATGCTTGTTTTAAAGACTATTCTGACAGAATTTGGCAACATTCTGCATTGCAGTAGTGTCCCAGTTGAATTCAACAGTAATATATACAATTTTCAGAGAAGCTATTTTATAATGATGCATATTGGAATTGTATTTTGAAAATAGGACAGGAAATTCATCAAAACAGGGTAAAAAATGTTTGGGTTTTTTTTCTTTTTAACAGCAAAAGTATTTTTTTATGCACGTGTGTTGCACAGGTCAGCTAAGTGTACATGTAAGACAGCAGTGGATTTTACTGTAAATGGAATGTGGTAGAGGGCAAAGGAGAGCAGTATAGGTAAAGTTTTCTGTCAAGTAGGCTATTGTTTAACTGCTCCACAGTGAAAAAGTTAGTTAAGGAGAAAAGGGAAGTAATGAGAAGAAATATTTGAAGAAACTCAGCTGAGTGTGATCCTTGTCCCAGTTCTGCTGTGTAACGACATACAGGCAAATGAACCTATAGAAATGCTTTCTAGTATGTGTAGTATTTGGGTTTGTGTTAAAGGTTTTTTGTTTCTTTGTTGTTCATAGAGTAACAGAAAGTATAACGTTGTTACAGCTGCCTGCACAAAAGCCTGTAATCAAACCCAGCCATTTACCTTTCATTGTGCTGCTTATCTTCTTCATGATCATGTGGGCCAGTTCTTGAGTCCTCTTCTGGCTGAAATACCTTTCCAATGTTGTGAAGCATCAAAATTTGATAGTCTGCCTTTTGTGTTTTGAGGGACTGTGTTCAAAGGGTGCAGAGGTAAAGAATGGTCTCTTTGTCAGCACCGGCCTTTGTTTCAGCAAAATGGCCAAAGGATTTAAGGCTAAAGATGTACCTGTGATCAATATCAGTGTGCTTTGTGAAGACCCACAGTGAATAACTTTGAAGTCTTATTTGTCCCATCTCCTTCCCATACCGCTTTGTGGTTCTACAATTTTTTGACACTCCCTACATTCTTACAGTGCTTTACAAGATTTCTTCACTTGCTCTTTAAGGTTGCTCTGTTTTCCTGCTCAGCCTAATATTGCAGTCATGGGGGCAGTAGCAACAGCATCTGCCATGGAAAAATGCAGGTGAATATAGGTTTACGTGGTATATTTGGTGGTATTACCAGTGCCCAGGAGAGGCAGCCCCCTCTTTCCACTGTTCTTGTTACAACTCTCATGACAGCACTACAAATGAGAGAAACTTCAGCTTTATTCTTGAAGAGGGATTTTTGGAACAGAAAGAGCATGAAGGTGGCTCGGGGCCGTATTTTCTTCTCCAGTGTTGCTTTTACTCATCGGTCAAGTGCAGCTTCTTAGGACAATAATTTTGAGCTGCCCTAATACTGACAGTTTCTTCTCTTTCTGCGTTAACTATACATTCATATGTGGTTGCCACTGAAGCAAATGGCATGTGACTTTGTTTGATTTGTGTTCATAGTCTGCTGTCCTGAACAAAAGAATTGTGTTTGAAAGAAAGTAGAGTATTTACTCTCTTCCTTTGTAAAGCAAGATCAATTTTCAGTCCTATTTATCCTTAGGTTTTTACAAATACCTGCCTGTTGATTAAATAGCAGAATCCGCTGCTATCTGTTTTCTGGGAATTCAACCAGAAGTTATATTTCCGCTTCTTTTTGGCTACCATACAGTTGCAATTTAGTTTCCCTTTAAGTTCTCCCTGGAGAACAAAACATCCAGGAGTAAAACGTGTGCTTTGATAATAGCTTATGTGTTAATGCCTTCCAGAAGAATATGTACTTACACAGTTAGACAAGCAACAAATAAGAAAAATATTATATATCCTAGCTGACAGATACTCTGTTCTATCTTTTTGTTTCTTTTTTTCTTTTTTTTTTTCTTGTTAAAAAACAAATGCTTTAGTAGTTTTGGAAGGTGTTTAGAGAGCTGTAGTACGATTGTCTTCTGCTGATATTTCCCTGCTGATTGAACAGTTATTATTCTTTGGTAAGCTCTGTGTAGGCTTTTTATATCATCTTACTGTGGCTTGAGCTACCTTTAAGACATTCTTTTCCTTTGGATGACCTTAGGTTGAAACAGCATGTAATAACAGCCTTGAGAACATTCAATAGGAACAGTGAGAGCAGACCACCTACGTGCTGCGCAGAGGAAGAAAAAAAAATCCCTATACATTTTAGAGTAAATTTTCTTTTTAGCTCTGAAAAGTTTTGGGGTGTAAGCTCCATCTTTTCTATTTACTGACTTAAGGATAATTCAGTCACATTCAGTGTTTCAGGACAGCCAGGACCTGAAAGCCTCAGCAGCTCCCCTCCTCCTCCTGGGCTCTAGGTGTGGAATGTGGATCAATAGAAGCAAGTCTTTGAAGAGCATAGAAATATTGACAAATGTGGAAAGAAGAGATGAGTGGTGCAAGAAGGAGGTGGTGCACTTGTTTCAGTGCTGATAACTTTTTTTTTAGGTGATTTATTTAGTTAGGTAGCTGTGCCGTGTGAGCGAAGTATCCACCTCCTTTTAGTTCAGTAAACTTTAAGTACTCCCTGCTTTTGAATAAAAAATGAGCAGTTGGGGGGTCATCACTGTTTAAAAATAATTCCTACAAGCGTAAATGTTCCACTGCCCCAGCAGGTGTAGGTAAGGATTTTTCTCTGTACAGTATGCTTTCTGCATTTTTAACAATGCCCTTTTAAAGACAGAAGACAACTCTGTTCTTACTTGAAATCCATTATTTATTACTGTGTTCTTTACATTTTGCAGATGAAATTCTTTCTCAAAGATATTGTAGTGTTAAGGTTCAGTATTCTCTTCTAGTTGCACAAAACAGTGAAAACATAGTATGCCCTTCATGGATTACAGTGGTTTTGGAAAATTCCATGGATTTTTGTAATACTGGCGTGACAGACCCAGTCCAGATGTTCTCCATTCATGGACAGACGTGACAGAACTGCAAGAATCAATCGTGGAGCTTAGAATGGAAAACCACTACTTTGCATGGCCTCTTTAACTGCGTAGTTGTTAATAGATGTGCCTTAGAGTACAAGTTTTGTTGGCCATGGAACACCAGAGATGAACAAAGAAAGATGGAAAGCAACATGGCAGGCAAAGTGAGGAAGATCGATACAGAAAGAAACTTAAATCAGAATGATTAATCCTTAAAGAAATATCAATGCATTCTTCGCCAAAGAAAATGCAGAACGGAAGAGTAGAAGGGGAGTAGGGGAGATGGACAGAGCTTGGGAAGAGTGAAGAGAAAGGGACAGTAGCATTGACTGTGTGAAGGAAGAATAAAATACGATGACAAAGGGAAGGTAGCAGTAACTAAGGCTGGTCGGAGATTTCTTTGTGTGGCACCAAGACCCGTACAGTCGACCAGTCTCTTCGGGATCTGGTGTCTGCAGCCTGTGTGCTTGCTGGCTCTGTGGCTGTACCACCAGCTCCCAAGAATCACTGCTGAGAAATTCTCTTCAGCTGCAGTTCTAGAGATGAGTGACGGAAATTATTCTGCTCTCTAACCATGTTATTGTATTTCCATCTGCCCAGCTCAAAATAAAAGGCTTTTGAAATGTTTTCAGGATTGCAGTTTTCCAGACACACAACCACCTATTCCCAACCACTATAATGTTTACAAAGCAAAGTTTTTATTGCTTCCTCCCACGTAAAGGAAGCAGTGATGGTACAAAGATTCATCCCTAGATGACAATGTTTTTTGATTCCAAAACAAACTTTCTAAAAAATATTTTTAAAACAAAAAAAGGACACATTCTTCTTTGCAGTTTCTACTTTGTTGGTTTAAAAACTTCTCAGATACTATATTAAAGCCAAATCTGACATTTTGTCCTAGCAAGCTCTCAGGTTACAGACCATAACAAGTTCATGTACTACTTTTGTTTATAGCAAGGCTAGGTGCTTTAATTTTATTTGGTTTTCTACTAAAAGTTGGATTCTCATATTCTTTCTTGATTGAACCTTTTTTGCAATTCTTGCTTTCTCTTTTGAAGGGAAGAATATGGGAGGGAGAGAGAGAGAGAAAACAGGTAAGGTTCTCCCCTTTTGTTCAAAAAGACAGACTAAACCTTGAAGGCAGGCTTTAGGTGGACGGTGTGGTAGTAGCTAGAGATTTGAGTCTGGTGCTTTCAGAGGGATGCTTCAGGGTTCTAACAAGGCTTTTGATAGTAAACCTTAAAGTACATGTGCAGCTACTTGGTTTTTATATAAACTGAAAAAATATATAATCTTTACATAGCAGACTGCAGCATCCCAACCCTGATGCTACCTGTGTGTAAAATAGTTCAGGTAGTGCTAGTAACCTACCTGTTGCAGCAAGGTTCTGTATAGTAAGAAGCAAAGTAAATTAGTCCACATTTGAGCTGCAGACTTTCTGTACTTGGGTGACCTTTAAAGGTGGACATGTAGTACGTACAAGAAATTTGAGAGCAGAACTCATTTGTAGTACAGATGCAGAGAGCTTCTGTAGTATGCTGTGGTTTGTGACACTATGAGGTTTCCAGAGTATGGCTTGCAGGAAACACAAGTTGCATTGTTGTGTCAAGTAGCATTACCATTCTGTAGTATTTCCTACCCAAAAGAAATTCATATGCCTCAGTGAACATAATCCTTTCATGTTTTTGCTTGTTGGTATTAATTATGTTCATGGATGTGAAAAGCTGAAAATCTGGGATACAATACAAAACTGTGCTTCTTGTAATATTTGGTGCCAAAATCCTAGGAACTGTTTGTGAGAACTTCAGTCGGGATTTACCAATTTCAGCTGGGAAGTGTTATGACACTAACATTTTGGAGTGGCTTTTATTTAGAACTTATTTTTATGTTAATTTGGCATCACAATTAAATTCCTGTTTTTTAAAGGTGTTACCTACACTGAAGCTCCATAAGGGAAGATTAATAGTCCATTTAGTGGCACTGCAGTGTGTTTCTGTTACGAGCATGCCTTATGTGGCATAAGTCCCATAGGTCATGTAGCTATTTGAGAGGGAATAAAGCTCTAACAGCTAGAGTAGGCGTGGTTTTGCTTGTTTTAATGTGTGTATGTGGTTACATTCTACTCTTTGATCTTAGTAGCAGGGCCTGGTGGGAGTAGACAAGCAGTATATTATCACCCTGAAATAAAATGTTCTCAGTTTGGCTTTTTAAAAAGCCGTGGATCAATTTGTAATTTCCAAATAACACTAATGCATAAGTTAAAAGGACAATAACAGGTTTCATTCTCTCCACTGATTTTTCTGGGCTACGATGTCTTGCATCAGATGTGCTACCTGGTTGTGCACATGCTCTTATCTAGGTGATATTTCATGTGGAAGATTTCAGAGGTTCAGAACAACTTATATGGAAGATAATACTGCTTATACTGACTTAACAGAAAATGTTGTTGATACTGCACGTTAGTATGCTTTTTAAAAAACAACCACAAAAAGGCAAGTAGAGAGTTCTGCTGTTTTGTTCTTTCACGACAGCTGGGGTAATGGAGGCTTGCACCTTTCTATCAGTTGTAGTGTATCTGGGTGCACTGATAATGCCACATTTTTTTTTATCCTTCTGTTATTCTCTTTCTTTCCTTGTCAATTCAATGACAGATTTGAACTCAAGAAGTACATATTTCTCTGCTAACCATTGCATCAAATAAACTAAGATTCCAGACTTGACTGGTTCAAAATTCTAGGCCAGAGTTTCATCACGTCCAGTCTAAAATTCTGTTTTTTCATGAATGCTCTATATGTAATAATTCTGATTCTGATTAATATGGTTTATGATAATTTACACTTGACAAATCCATAATACAATCTTAAGTTCAATTCTACACACTCCAGAAACTGCTTTCTTACTGTCTTTTTTTAACTGCTTGGTGAACAAAATTGTATAGTAAACTGTATATTTGTTAAAAGCAACACAAATATTTCTTATTTACTCAAGATCTCTGTATTTAAAAAAAGTAAGCTTAAGGAATAATTAGGTGCCCTTTAAAATGGGATAAATTTTTTGCTGCTTCACAACATGATTCAGGCATTATAATCAAAAGACCGACTCAGCAGCTTTTGCTGATGGGGGGCGGGGGGGGGAAAGGAGAGACTGTGTAGGTATTAAAGTATTGTCTCGTTATTAAGGTATTGCTTGAAAGCCATTTCTCCTCAGAAAACAACAAGTGGAAAGATGACATGTACCCTCTCTCTCACCCAGAACCGCCCAGTTACTTCTGAATAAGAAAGTCTGTGTTATTACAATGCCTTTTCTTTCAGGACTTTTGGCAAACTACCCTATTACATTCTACACTTGACTAGAATGAGCCGTCCTGAGCGCATTGCAGGCTTTCCTGGACTCTTTAATTACTCTATATGCATTGATTATATATACACTTTTCTTAAAGAATTTATGGACTGAATCCAATACTTAATGAGGTTAAGAGGGATCTTTCCCTGTATTTCAGTAGACATTACATCTTGCCCTTAAATGCTGGGCAAGGACGATATGGTGCTTGTTTATTAACTTTAATGCAGTTGGAATGCAAAATAAACATGGCCATAGATTCTGGTCAGTGTAAGACACTGTGGTCATTCTAATGTGACATCCCACAGTTGCTTACCATGGTATGGACCAACATCTAGTATAAAATGGATACTAGGAAGTGGGAAAAGGTTTTCCTGCCTAAGAAAATTATAGGGATGACTGAAGGACCATGCTTTCTGTTTGTAGTCTGTGGTCAAGGGTAAAACTTTGCTTCACCTCCTTAGAACAACCTAGGAGGAAGGAAGAAGTGGAGCAAATAAAGTTTTCTATAGAATTGATATACGTGTGACCATAAATTTATTTATTTCTCACAAAAAAAAAATAATTATCATCATGTCTACATTAAATAACTTGATAAAAAATAAAATACCCAAGACTAGTCTTGGAATATTCATGTTGATATACCAGTAATTAATTGCAAACATCATAACTACTTGTGTGAGTGAAAACTGCTTGTGAAAGCAGTGAAATCAGCCTCCTAATCTGCATGTTTATCAATTTTGGTGCAACTGTATAGCAGTATAGAGAAAATGAGGGCTTTTAGAACCATTCAGCGGTCATTTAAGATTACTTTCTTTTCCTTCCTGTCCCACAGGTACTCTGTGTCTGCATGTTAACGACAATCCTAGGATGTATATTTGGCCTGAAGCCTAGCTGTTCAAAGGATGGTAACTAACATGCCTTTTCTTTAATAATAAAGATAATAACTAATATGCCTTTTATTTCTAAGCAAATCCTTTCTGGGTTTTTGTCTTTTTGTTTGTTTGTTTGTTTTATTTATTGTATTTATTTTTATTTTTATTTTTTTATTTGTAAATTAATTTTGATATTATCAGAATGCCACCCTTTCTTGCTGCAGGAAAAGGATTGGATCCATTGCTTGAAGAAGTTTCTGTTAGAGGGGAATGAAAATACTGTGAAATAAACCTCAGGTGTACTCAGTACTTGTGTGTATTCACTTGAGAGGTAAACTGATCCTGGCACTCAGTGTCTGGTCTGGCAGCTTCCATGTATCCCGACTGTCACTGTGGTGATGTCACATGGCTGGCTTTTCTCAGTTCACTATAAAAAAAAAAAACTAAAAAACCCCCAAAAACCAAAACACAACAAACCAACAATTTCTATTTCATGTTGTTCTGGAACATTTATTTTTCATCTTTTCCAGTCAATTATGGGGGGGGGAAGTTATTTTCTTACTGGTTAGAATTGTAGTCTGAAAACATTCCTTGTGGAATTCCTTCTGGCTGTTTTCCGTCCTGAAAAATATGTGTTTTTTTCAATGGTGATGTTCCTTCAGGTAGAAGGTTACGAAAGATGTTTTAAGAAATCAAGTTTCACTTTGGGAAAAACTACCTAGAATATCTTTAAAGTTGATCTGTTTAACAAACAGTCCTAGAAAGATTTTTAATTAAAATTCAGATTATTAATTTCCCCCTAGAATCTGTTTAGAGTTTTCCTCATTTTATTGCAGTTTTGCAATATTGCCCCATTTGCCTAATTTCTCAAGAATCTTGAGGTCTGTGATAAGGAGCCAAATGATGAATTTACCTCACACCCTTCTAGTGATTGCACAGGATGAAACAGACTGACCCCTTAAGTGTTGTTAATACTTCACATCAGCAATTTTATTTATTTTTTTTTTCCCCCCCAGGCAACCACAGCCTAGTGGAAGAATGCTATGTCTTTTTTGACATTAAAACTGCAGAAAAAAAAAAATTAATCCAGTGAGCCAGAGTACACTCAAGTTCATATCTCCTGTGTCTGGTTTGGAACAGCCCTTCCCACATCTTGAGATAGTGCCTTAACCATGGTACAGCAGGATGGGAGACGAGGGCTTCTTCAATTCCTCTGATTTGTATAGAGACAGTCAAATAGGACATGAGCATGAGGGAGTTGCAAGTATAGCCAATGCAATCTAGATTTTAATTAAAATGTTTAACTATTTATAGAAGGTGGAATGTCATCAGATGTGAACTACAACGTCCTTTCCAACCACTATTATTCTGTGAAAATGAAGATCAGTGCTCTCTGGAGAAAAAAAAAAACAAAAAAAACCCCAACCAAAACCATTCCACAGTTTAGGGCACCCTTATTGAAAACCTGAGGTACAGATTTCTCTGATAGAGATCTTCCATATAGTAGATGGCTGTACTCATACCTTGTGGTGATACAGAAAGGCAGGGACAGTCACAACTAGAACTGGAGTCTTTTGTTTCACTTGTTTCTGCCAGTAAGGGAAGACCATGTTCCTGGTAAAACAGAACAGAATCCTTTGGTCAATATGATGAAAAATTAGTTCATTTACATTTAGTGGGATCAAGACTTTCCTCTTCATTTGGCTGTCACTGTTTTTGCAGCCATCCTGTAAGTTGTGGAATGACCAGCTGTGGTGTTCCACACGCTGACCTTACTAATTTCTTTTGCATGTTGACTGATTTGGGCTCAGCCACTGACATCTAACACTATCCAATATTACAGTGAAAACCTGCAAAGGTCGTTGCTTTGAAAGGACCTTTGGAAGCTGCCGTTGTGATAGAGATTGTGTCAAGCTTGGAAACTGCTGCTTAGATTACCAGGAAACATGTATACAACCAGGTAAGGATGGAAACAAGCTGTGGGGGCAAACTCTCCTGTTCTGTGGCATGGGACGGCTCTGCGTATGTGAGTATTATTGTGGTCAGGTGGCCATAGCCCCTGACTCCTTTCAGGCGAGCTGCAAGTACAAAGGGAAGGTGCTGAGCAGCAGGTTTGTTCTGATGCCAGTGGTCTCCCCCTCTTCGTGCTCCTCCAGAGTAACCATGGGTGGAGTTGCAGTGCTGCTGGTGGTACTGGCGATGCCTTTGGAAATATCAAGGCTCTGATGCAGCTGCTGTTGTACACAAACAAAGCTTGTATTCCACCCAGCTGGACTACATAGGAGCTGGCATAGCTCCTGTGGGAAGAGATGCTGCAAGCAACTGCTGCTGCCCTCCCCCTCGGAAAGGGGAGGAACAACTGCAACTCAAGGTCTCAGCCAGCCTTTTGTTCTCTGTCTGGGGATGAGAGAACAGTGACCGGCATTGTCCCTGGTGTCAGGCACAACTCCTACACTGTCAGGCAAGCCAGAAATAGGAGTGTGCATTCTGCACGTTGTATCTTCCTCTCATCGCCTGCATGAAAAAGAAGGACAGAGCATCTCTGTAAAAGCTGCCATCTCTGTAAAAGCTGCCATCTCTGTAAAAGCTGCCGGTCCTCCTTACCCAGCTACTCAGGCCCTCTGCTTTGTAACTCCCTGGCTTAAGTGTGAAGCAAGTGGCACATACTGCCCTTTGGGTCAAGACAGGATGACAAAACAGAATGAGCTGATGCAGAAGGACTGTGAAGTAAGAAGTGGTTCTCATGATCTGACAGAAAACAAAGGTCAGACAGGCAGAGGTGTGAAAAGTACTGTGGAGAAATGTTATGGTGAAAAATGTTAGTGTGGGCAATAACACTAAGGACAGAACTTGACTGTTTTCTCTAATTTAGTTTTGCCTTAATGGTTCATATGTAGCCTTCTGTTAACTCTCTTCAGTTCTTCTTTATTTGTGTTTGTAAAATGTCAATTAAAAATTCCAGTATTGACTTTTATGACCAAAAGATTAAACTAAGCTCAGATCCCTGCTTTACTGACTGTTGTTGAAAGGTCCTCCAAATTACGTAAAACATAGAAATGTAGAAATGTCTGGGCTGGAAGGGACCTCCAAAGGTCATCCAGTCCAACCCCCCTGCTGAGAGCAGGGACATCCTCAACTAGAGAAGGTTGCTCAGAGCTCTGTAAAGCCCCACCTTGAATGTCTCCAGGGATGGGGCCTAAACCACCTCTCTGGACAACCTGTTCCAGTGCTCCACCACTCTTGTGGTAAAGAACTTCCTCCTTATTTCTCATCTAAATCCACTCCTTTCCAATTTAAAACCATTGCCCCGTGTCCTTTCACTCCAGGCTTTTGTAAACAGGCCCTCTCCAGGCTCCCTTCAGGTAATGGAAGGTGGCTGTTAGGTCTCCCCGGAGCCTTCTCTTCTCCAGTCTGAACAACCCCATCTCCCTCAGCCTGTCCTCGTAGGAGAGGTGCTCCAGCCCCCTGATCAGCTTCGTGGCCTCCTCTGGACCCGCTCCATCAGCTCCATGTCCTTCCTGGGTTGAGGGCTCCAGAGCTGGACGCAGTATTCCAGGTGGGGTCTCACCAGAGCAGAGTAGAGCAGTAGAATCCCCTCTCTTGATCTGCTGGCCACACTTTTTTTGATGCAGCCCAGGATGCGATTGGCTTGTGGAATATAAGCATTTTGCTTATAGAGGAGTTGCATGGTATTTATTCTCCACTTTGTTTCATTACACCACTCTTGTTTAAAGAATTCTTTAAAAACAAACTGGAGAGTCTGTCTTGCTGCTAAGAATAAGAATTCCTTGCTTGGTGGTGTTAGTTTTGTTTGGTTTTTGTTTGTTTTGTTTTTTTTTTTTTTAATTAATCAACTTAATATAAGTGTAAAATGATGTTATAATTTTCAAATAGCAACATGTAACTGGAACCATAATAGGCTCTTCTATATCTCACAGAAGTAAAGAGGATCTGATGTTGGTGGAGTTACTGAAGTTCAGTCTTCCAGAAAGTGAGATTAACCACCTGAGAATGCTTTTAGGGATTTCTAACTGCTAATCATGTATAAAGATTGCTGACTGTCCTCTACTTAAACATTTAGATTTGGCTTCTGTATCTGCATTAAGACTTCCACATAAATATTCACTGAGTTAGTTAATTCATTCATGTTTATCGTTGTTGACTGCAAAGGATCTACTTGTATTTACAACTGATAACAAAATGATCATCTTCAAATGATAGGATGTATTGAAATATTCCATTCTGAAAAATCAATATGATTCAGGAAAAAAAAATTCTCTACTAAAACCAGCAATGAAGCTGAAGTCAGTAGGTCTTCCTGTGAGTTTATGTGTATAGTCTCAAATAGTGGCGGAGTGATGCCTATGCCTGAGATGCTGAAAGAACCTGGAGTGCCTGATGGTGACTGGTAAAATCCATTGCAACTTCAATGCAAGTCAGAATAAGTTACCACTGCTCAGTGTTTTCTAGGCATTCCCAATTCAGACTCAGGTTTGGGGTTTTTCTGGGGGAGTTGTTTGGGATCTTCTTTGTAGTATGTATTTAACAGATTAAATCCCTATAAATTACCATATTTAAGGAGGTCTGTAAAAGGGATTAGATATTTATAACCGTATGCCACATAATTGTATTCAGATGCCCGTGCACTTGGTTTATTTAGCCACGAGTGTTTCCATTTTCCAAAGTGCTGAAGTTTGCGATATGATGTGTGCCTGAGATACCTCAGGGCTGTTTTTCAGTAAGTACACATTTGAGACAGAACTTAACACTTAATTTATTAATTCTGCACTTACAGTGGTATCAATCATTGTGCTGTTCTTCTCTCTTGTCTGGTTTTTTTTAGCCCACATATGGACCTGCAATAAATTCAGGTGTGGAGAGAAGAGGCGACCAGAATATCAGTGTTCCTGTTCAGATGATTGTGTGGAAAATAAAGACTGCTGTGTCAATTATCATGCTGTTTGTAAAGGTAAATGTCCTCAACAAGTTTCTGTAGTCTCTCATGTATGTACCCATATTTGTATGAAAGGAGCAAGGACATAATATAACTCTAAATGCATTCAGTAAAATGAAAAAAAACTTGCGTTTATCAATAAGAATGTACTGCCTTAAAAAATAAATTGCACTCATTTGTTTTAAGGAGAGGCAAGCTGGGTTGAAGAAGAGTGCGAGGACATTACTGAACCTCAGTGTCCGAAAGGGTGAGGATATTGTATGTTTGCATAGCTCTGCTCTTTGCTTATGTTTCATTTTAGAGATTGTTTTCCCTACTGTGCCTTTCTGGGACCTGCTTGCCTTTCTTCTCCACAGTGAGAGCAACTGCCAGACAGAGGACACCTGTTCAGCCAGTGTCTGGTAGTGCTTACAGATCAAGTTGCTCTATCCCAGAAGCTGTCATGTATCCAAGCCCTTGCTTGACTTGCAAGACATGCCTATTCCTGAACCCTACTGTCTCTCACATGTATATGTGCTCTGGGCAGCTCTACTTTGTCCTACATGTGCTCCAGTACTCACTGTCCCAAATATTTTGGGACCCGTCCATCAGTCTCAGGCACCAAAGTCTGCCTCCCTTCCCAGTTGCTTCTAAAGACCTTTCCACGTCCTTGCCCATTCCAGCCCCAGAGCTGCAAAATGTGGGCAGATCACTGTCCCAGTTTCACCAGCAGTGGGACAGCATTATATGCAATCTGTCTGAACTACTTTAATAGGTGTAAAATGCCATGAGAACCTTGTATTCTCCGGCTCAGCTCCGCATTGTGCCCACTCCTGTGAGTTATGCATACACTGTGTGAGGCATGACTCATGTAGTTTATGACACCAGCACTCAGGCTCAAATAGTACAGCAGAGCTCCCAGCCAGGAAAAAAAGCCTGTGTTTCTTGCACTGTTTTTGCTGTTGGATCTTCAAATTAACTTTAGCTTTAAAGTTGACTGCAAACTATGACTCTATGTATAATTTATTAATAGAAGTAACTTAAACATTCTCGGCTGAAAAGTGTTCCACTGGAAAATAGTTTGTAAATATGTTGTGGGGGTGATTTGAGTTCAATTATGTTTTATGTTCTTGTCTGAAGTGTCAAAAAAAAAAAAATCAAACCTATTTTCATTTTGATGAATTTGAAATTATGGTGTGCTGAGGATATGTCTAGTTAAGTAAACACACTTCATTTTGTTCTTATGTCATTACTTTTTTTTTTTTTGAATTAATATACTTAAATCATGCCAAGTTTATTCACTGCAGTTATAAAACTGTCAAACAAAATACATTTCCTTTGGGAAAGTTTTTATACCAAATAAGTACTTTTCATTCTGCTTCGAAGCAATAACAAATGCTGACACTTCAGAACCTTCATCAAGACAGAAACTGGAGCTTCTATCCAGCTTGGAGTCCAAATCCCCAATAAGCCCTCATGTATGAGAGTGGTAACCAGGACATTCTGGAAGCTTTTGTTATTAACGCCTGTTCTGAGGTCGGGGCCATTCGGGACTGTGCTGGCAACTGACTCTCGGGTGCTGATTTCCTTAATGCAGGACTGGGTGCTGTTACCCCCAAGGGCTGGATAAAAACAAGAGCCTTGTGCAGATCCACAGTCAAAGTTAATGGTGTGAATGCTGTAGGGCAACTCCTGTTGATTAACTTGTTTTTAGAGTTTTTTGTTTGTTATTTCTGTACAGGGCATGAAAGGGATACATAGTTACTCTACTAAAATTGTTTTAATCCTGGCATAAACCAGAAGTGTTGCAATAAAACCCAGTCCAGGAAAGGGTGATGTGTGGTCAAAGTTGAATTAAACAGTGTTGACTGAAGGCTCATCTCAGACTATTAGCACAAAATTAACTACTCTGTAAACAATCCACTTCTTCCTATGGTGGAGTAGGCAGGAGTGCAGGTGACTTTAGCTCAGTGCTTGTTTTGTGGCCTCAGGATTTCAATATTGATTCTGTGCATATTAATACATAATGTTTTGTGGGTTTGAATTGCTGGTTTTATTGTGTTTTCATTCTAGCTGGGCTTGCTCTTGTGCGGAATAGACAAAAGACAATGCAGCATTCAATGAGGTGCTTAATCTGAGAAATCCCACTGACTTCTGTGAGACTCATCTAATGCTTAAAATTAAGTACACACATAAATCTTTCCAAGCCTGGATTCTATGTTATTTAATAGGATTATAAAGTTAATGAGCTATAAGATTTTGGAAGTGATCTAATCCTCTCCACTGTTCTAGGAATGAAATAACGCTTTGAGAAGTCAGACCTACTTAAGCAGTTTATCCTAGTGCTTACCTCGTTTTCCTGATGCCTTAGTATCTTTTGCTGCACGTTAAGCCTATTACTATTTGTTCTGTTTTCATGGAGCTTGAAAAGCATCTGATTCCTTTCCTCTCTGCAGATGTCTCCTGTATATTTAATGATTGCTAGTATGCTTCTTGTTGAGGCTTTACATACATTTAGCTGAAAACAAAGCTTTGTTTCCTATGCTTTATGGCTGTATATAGGCAGTGTTGTGTCTATGTTAGGTTTTATGATAGGAGGTTTTCTGTGTAGTATGTTTAGCTTTTCAAGGGGACTTTTTTTTTTCTTTTCCTTTAATTGTGGTCTAACTTGCCTACAGTGAGGCAGGTCAGCTTGGCAGTGTGGTCTGCAGTTCTGGGCTCTTGATCATCCAGACTGGTGAACCTGCTAGACCACAGCAAGCCTGTGTTTGCCTGCATTGTGTTTCCATATAAGCCAGTTTATAGGAGGGGATAATTACTGCTGCACTTCCTTCAGTTTGGAGTCAGGATGTGACTGTGGTGTAAGTATTTATCCAAGAGCTGTGAAATACCCTTGTCATACAGTTTGGACACTGCCAGCATGAATCATTGGCAGGGCCAAAGCTTGAGCCTCCCAGGCTTGATCGCTTATGGTGGCACACTTTTGAAGTAGCAAATGTAACCCTGGCTACTGACTGGGAAGTCATGGAAACCCCTGATATATCTCAGAACTGAGCTCAGGTCAGTTTGTCTGGGGATTTTACTGGAGCTATTTCAAAGGGAGTACAGTTTAACATGATCTGTCAGGCTTTGCTTCCCCGAGCAGAGGGCAGATCACTAACTATATGAGTTTCAGCATGTGTAGACTATATGAGAAGTGGCCAAACTCTCTAGTTGTGGCAATGGTCTGTTTTGCCAAGTTTAATTTTACACGCGTGAGGGGGTCAGTAGCTGGACTTGCAGACAACCAAAACATGTACTTAACAGTTGGCTTACTTGTAAATGCCAAACCAGAAACGGTTGCGTAAAGTCCCTTTCTAAGGAGTTGTCTTAAATTTTAGGTGGTTTGTTTTTTTTTTTTTTTAAGTTAGACTTGTTGGTAAGTAACGTTGAACAGTCTTTGCCTAAAAGTTCTTACTTTATAGCACTAAAATTTGCCGTGAAGATTTTTAGACTTCTGCATTGGAGGGAGTCAATTTGCAAGGGTTGACAGAGAAAAAAGTTGTAGAGATCAGAATCTGTGGTGCAAAAATTACTTGTAATATGGGCAAAGGCAGTACATGAAGTTTCTCTACCAAAGGACTTTAGACTTGGTCTGAAGATCATTCATTTCTTGGTCCCAACTATCTGCCTTTACCAAGATTTTTCAAAAGATGGTATTAAATATACCATATAAATAAAAATCACATTTCAAACACACATCTTACAAACACATCCTAATGTTTTATTCTGCCTGGAGTGTAGGTTAGGCTATGTAGTGGTTCCAACTAATGAAAACCTTTTTGCTGAACTATTGTCCAGGTGCTTTCCTAAGAAAATTTTAGTCAACATGTTTTGCTTGCCTGACTAATCTTGGGTTTACTATAGTCACGTTTGTTTGACTGAAATAAAGGTTGCAAATGTTTCACTTGTAAATGACTGGATTTTTTTGTGGGATACCTCGCTAAAGAAATTGGCAATGCTTTATAAATAATATTTGTCTTCTATCCTCACTGTTTTATTTTGGGAAACTAAAGTGCAACAATGTTTTGGGAAAAAAAAAGCTTTTTGATTTTACAATTTTTAAATATAAGAAGGAAAAATGAGCTTTCAACTGGCATGTAGAATAAATTAAATTCTTATATGTGAATCTGTATTTTCAGTGGTTATTGACACATTGCAGTGATCTTTCTTTTTTATTTTTTCAGTTTCGTCTCCTCGTATCTATAGTTCAAACATAGGATATTTTTTCTTTAGGGAAGAAGTTACTGATGACTATTTCTCTCTGTGATGCAATGTTTTAAGTACTTACCGTTGGAGAGAAATTGTTTGAACAGGGCTGAAACTGGCAACAATCATGGCTGGAAAACATAGGCCCTGTGAATACTGGAAGAGGAGAATTTGTTTTTGCTAGTTCCAGTGAAATCAGTTTCTGAAATTGTCTGTCAGGTTCCAGGCAGAAATACTGTTACAGTGTTCCAGTCATAGGGCTGCATTTTTCAGTTTGGCGACTGGTAGTACTGCTGGTACAGTAACCAAGTTCTTCTTGGTTAAACAATCTTTATGGGATGAAAGGAAAAATGTGTGTTGTAGTTGCTTTTTTAACATATCCTGTACATTAGACTTTCTTACAGTTTTGTGCACTATATAAGTAAAAAGATAAATTCCTTTCTGTTCAGCTAGGTTGTTTAGGAGCAAAGCGAATAAGGAAAGCCATGGCTTCATGTTGCCTTTTCTCTTACCTTGGGGTTGGAGGGGGTTGCTCTAGTGGGACTGATCTCAGGATAAGGAGTACCAAACCCACCAGATGGTTTACATGAGCTTCATAGCTTGTTCTTTATTTTACAAGTGTTTGTGAAATCAGGCCTTGTTG
>JAAGNO010026585.1:0-19095 GCA_033439905.1 Ceryle rudis | reverse complement strand
AAACCCACCAGATGGTTTACATGAGCTTCATAGCTTGTTCTTTATTTTACAAGTGTTTGTGAAATCAGGCCTTGTTGGGCTATCCCGGTGCACTCCCTACTGCAACCCGCAGCATCTTTGGGCAGAGTTGCTACGCCAGCCTGTAAGCAAAGGGACCAGACGCAGGTCTGCTCACCACTGCACCAGCCTGTGAACCTTCCTGCTTAGGAACACTCACTTCCTTGGCCTGGTCTATCATCCCATAATGAGCATCCCCACGATCTGGGAGAAACTTTCTTGAACTAAGTGATAGGAAAGTATTTCTCAGAGTCTGTCTTTTAATACTTCAATTTCTGTTTGTTCAGATTTACCAAGTCTCCAGTGTTACTGTTTTCATTGGACGGCTTCAGAGCAGAATATTTGCAGACTTGGGGTGGACTTCTACCTGTTATTAGCAAATTACGTGAGTAGTTTCATTGTTTAAGCAATATCACAATGTCTTACCTGAAAAATCCATAGGTGCAGCTATGTTTACTCTTTAAAATCCTCACTCTTCCATGGAATTTGAAGTTGTTGCCCTAAATAACTATGCACTGAGAACTTGATATGTGGGAGAGTGGAAGGGCGGAGAGGGAGGGCGTGAGGAAAGGACCCATTATATTTACAGTGAAACCTTAAAAATTAAGTAGCCCTTGCTATATTTAGGAGATGAATGCTTTTTTTGCTGTGAGTTTACTTTATTTCTTCAAAGTAGAACCACTTTTTACTCTATATGGCATATTGTGTCATATTTAGGTAGAATGGTTTTGAAAAATAGGAAGCAAGGTAGAAAGCATTTGATTATATTTGAAAAAGAAGATAGAGAAAGAAGCGATTGGGAACAGCTGTTATAGAAGGGCTGGTAGAAATGTGCTGAATCCGAGGAAACCTTCGTTTAACAAATATTTTTGCAAGAAATGAGAGCTTTATAAGTACATATTTTTCCTTAGCTTTTGTAGTATCTTACTTAACTTTGTAGTGTCTAAGTTAGTTACTTTTCCTGCCTATTTTGGCTGTGGTCTGTATAGAACTGATGGCATTTCTTGTCTGAAAAATATGCCAATCTTCTTGTCATTCATAAATTACTACCTGGGGTGGTTGGTTTCAGTTTGACTAAAAATAAATCAGTAAAAATACTTGCTTTTTTGTACAGTGGTTGTTATAACTTGATGTGTTCCAGAGGGTAACAATTCACAGATGTATTTGAGGTTTTAGCTTTTTTCATTTTGTTCTACGTCAGAATAAAATGAGGCATTTGAAACAATTTCATTAGATGCAGTTATAAATAATCTCGACTGAAAAAGACTTTGTGGGCATTACAAGGAGAGGCTGGCTATTACAAATGGTTATAGCTCTGGCTGAGACACAAGATAAAAGTGCCACAAAGCTTCTGTAGGACTTCCAGACTGCATCATCCACGTCCGTGTGTAAAGTTTCTTCATTCTTTGGTCTGGATAGGATACAGTGCAACTTCTCTCACTGACTTCTATAATAAACTTGTATTTCCCTTTCCACTGAACCCATGATAAATTCTGACCACTAAGAAATAAAAATTTCTTAGTATCATCATCAACGTCACTTCACTTCTCCAGAATGATAAAGTTGGTTTTTTTAATGATTCTAAAATCAGGATGTCTAATAATACATGTTTTAGACAAAAAAAAAGGAACAGTCCTGTAATACAATATACTACAGGATTTTCAGATTTTTCTTGCTACAAAACCTAAATATAGTCCCACAAATGAAATTTGGTGTCACTGGGCTGTATATCATATGACACTGTAGTCCTGTGGCTTTATATCTTCATGTACTGCATGTCCCATGTGCTGAGGCACTGAAAGAGGTGGAAGCAGTTGTTCTGTGAAGATAAACATTTATATATAAATATGTAAATACTGCTACAGTATTTTACTGTGCTGGACAGTAATGAAATCCATTCGTCTATGGTAGACAAGTAACAATAATAGATACACTGATTATTGCTGAAAAATTGTATCGGATCCTTTTGAAGTTCATACTTATCCATCTGTAAGAGTAATAAATGTTAAAAAAAAGCACAAGTTACGAATGACGTTATTTACAAAGAAGTGGCCAGTTCTTTGCATTAAGTAACTTATCAGACTGCTCAGTTCTTTATTAAATTAGAACCATATTAAATTCCTGGATTTTTCTCTTTAAAATATTTGATGACAAGTGCAGTATTCTGTTAGGTAAAAAATATTCCCCTTATCTAGTCCTGCTCATTCAGCCATGCCTACAATGAATTTCTAACATTGCCTTAGAGAAAACTGTTGAAGTAGATGCATATAAGACAATGTAATTCACTTTTAGCAAGTTTTATTATACACTTACTCTCGGCCACCTGCTGAATGATGGACAATTCAGTGTGGAGCTGAGGTTTTTCAGTGAACCCAGGCATAGCCATAACGTGTGTCACGTACTTCCATGCTGTGATATCATAATTTTAAAATAAATTCTCCTTTTCTCTTAAATTACATGTAAGTAAGGTAACAAAAGCCAAAAAGAAGACAGAAAACTCTTACAGAAAGTCTCAGAAATGCTCCCTAGGATTTTGGACACAAAAAGTATTTTTAAGTGTGTTTTTCTCTTACTTTAAAAATGGAACAAATAAACAAACAAAACCAAACAAAAAACAACCAAACAAACACAAACCAACCAAACAAAAAAAAATCCCACAACCTCCCCACTTATCCTCACCATAAAATCCTGTGATTTCAGAAAGCAGCCTCAACAACAGATTTAGAAATGATTAAAATGTGTCAAGTGTGTTGCAGTAGCAAAAAAGGTACAAATGATTTGTTACTACAAAACACAAATTTGGGAGAGGGTGTCTAACTTGAGAGGATTTACTTTTCTGGCTTGGTTCCTTTTTATCTCAATTAACTCAAATTGATCATTTCAACCAAAATCTAACCCAGAGCCCCAACCCAATGAGTTCAAAGTACCTCGATGCAATAGTTTTTATATAATCAAACCTTTAATTTCCATTTTAATTATATTATATATTATGACCCAGAGGGCCAGTGAAGATGGCTCAGTGATTGCTTTTCTATACGGTCATTACTTCTGGCTCTTCAGCATCAGTTGAAGTGGGTTTGGTTATCACATAGTATTTTTGAGGTCATTAATGAAGGCTTTTTTTTTGTCTTTCTAAAAATCAGGA
Source organism: Ceryle rudis (assembly GCA_033439905.1). NCBI lineage: Eukaryota > Metazoa > Chordata > Aves > Coraciiformes > Cerylidae > Ceryle > Ceryle rudis. The sequence continues at coordinate 15,893 of JAAGNO010026585.1, read as the reverse complement.
CCCATGAATTTGCCCATGCAAGTTTAGGCATATAATTTAAGTTTGCTTAAGTGCTTTAGCCTGGCTAATTAATGACTCTTCATACTGACAAGTAATGTGCATGAATCTCCTTAAAACTTTGAGATTCATCTTAGAATAAGAGTTTATTTTTATTAACAATAAAAAAACCCCCAATTAAATCCAAACAAAAAACACAAAGGAAAAAAACCCACCAAACAACAAAACAAGAAACCACAAACAGAAATGAGACTACAAAATAAAATAGTGATTTGACAGGTGACTGGGAGAGAGAGGCACTGCTGTGCCTGCGGCCACTTCATCTCTGGCAGCACCCAGGATGAAGTAACTAGTTGGTCTCAGGCTGCAGACTTCACTTACCACGCACCAGGGTGATTTTTGGGGGGTGCAATTTCTCTGGTTACTCCTTCTCACATATGCATGCTTTTCATAAGGACTGTAGGTTTTGCTCATGTGACCACTGAAGTCAACCATTAGGAATATGTTTAGTCAACTTTATAAATGAACGTGGGAAGAAAAATTAAATGTTAACTCTAGAATTTAGAAGAATAAAAACTTTATGGGAATAGCTTTTGGGTTTTTTTTTAATAGGTAAATGTCTTCATGAGAGAAACTTGCAAGGTTTTTTTTTATTTCTGTAATTTTGCTGATTTTCTTTCTTCCTCCCTCTAGAAAAATGTGGAACATACACTTCCAGTATGAGACCAGTGTATCCTTCAAAAACCTTTCCCAATCATTACTCCATCGTCACAGTAAGAATTCCTGTATTTTACATGTATCCCCTACTGAAGAGACTGTTCATTATTAAGTTTTCTCAAATGGAATAGTATATTTCTTTGATGGATTATCAAAATAATAGGATTTCCCTTCAGAATGTAAAAATGTATATATTATGGTCTTTATTAGATTAACAGTTATTATATAACCCTACATCTGAGTGGTCAAATCTAATCTGATTAAGTAATCCAATCCTTCCAAGAGTAGCTGCAAGAATTCCAATATAGGTGGAAGGTCATATGACTTTACAACTCCTCATCTGTGTAAGTATTTCCACTACATTGTAGATTGCTCTCTCTCTTGGAGTGAGAGTAGCCTGACTCCTTTTAACTGCCAGCCTTGTTCCACTTCTTTAAGGTAGCTTGTCATGATGCAAAGAAGAGTAGGAAAGGAAAGGTTTGAACATAAAGTTAATGTTGACTCTCTGGTGGACTGTATCCAAACCAGGAAAGGAACATCACAAAACTGATCTTGTAAATTTATTACCTCCCAAGTATGGGAGGAAAAAAGAAAAGTTAGGTTTTCCACACCAGATGTAGGGTTTGAATCCAGCAGAAATTAGTTTCATTATGTCAGAACTGAAATTCAAAAGCTTGAGGATCTGCACCTTCTTTCTTTCAGGACTGTCTTTTGGTCAGTGAGGAGCACGTTGTAGATGTAGAATTTTGTCTTTGCTCCCCATGTTTGTGAAAAGTAGCAGGCCCTAGTGTTTATCAGTGTCATAAAGGTGGTGTTGTTATATCCCTTAATGTAAAAAGGAGCCAATCTGTTTGAAGGCAAAGTACAAAGTATGTTAAAAGTGCCGAAGAGATGGTGCTTCTGAGCACTACTTTCTCTACTTATGTAATGGTTATCCCCAGCTAAAGATGGTTATCTTCCATCTGCTGATAGGCAGTTCTCCTTTGAAAGCCCCAGGTTTTGGTCATGTGAGGGGGGGCCCCACATCAGTAATTGCTCTGTCATTGGTGCTAAAGATGCAGGAAGTATGAATTGAGGTGGTGTCTTTCTGTTTGATCCTAAATTTTTTAATTGCTTCTCACTGAGAAGCGATTAAGAATTGGAAGGTAGAGCTTGGTAGCAACAGTAGGTGATGCTGTTAAGTTTGGATTGTGACGTACTGGTGGATTAGAAGTCACATATGGATTATTCACTGGACATACTTGTCTAATGGACATCTGTTTGTGTAGTCAAAAGGTTCTTTTTCTTCATAACATTGTGACAAGATATGCTCTCAATTACAGGGGTTGTATCCTGAATCTCATGGTATAATTGATAACAAGATGTATGACCCCAAAAGGAATGCATCCTTCACCCTTCGAAGTGAAGAAAAGTTTAATCCACAGTGGTACCAGGGACAGCCGGTGAGTGTTAATACACTGCTCAGAATATACATCAGCCTGTTGTTGTTACTCAATATCACTTGCATGTGTAGTGATGTTGAAAGAGTACAGAGAGTACTTCTAAGTCAGCCAAGAAGCATTACTCAGCATGATTAGGAATTCCCATACTAGAGCTGCAAAATGACAAATGAAACAAAAGGTAACATACTGTGTTGAACTTAAATGGAATTTTCTCTAAAAAAACTGGCTAAATAACTGATAGAGATACCAGATTTTGTTCTGTTTTTAATAGGAAGTGGGATTGCAGTTAATTTCTCTGAGGCAATTGACAGACCAGTTAGTTTTAGTAATAAGCACTAGTACAAGTTTACACCCTGCCCAGTTACTCTCAGTTCAGTCATTCAGCAGATGTGAAACTGCCATCAAAATGAAGTGGCATGGGAAAGCTTGGGTGAGCACTAGCTAGAAGAGTAGCAAGGGAATAGATGTGACTATTTAGTAATGTGGGGAGGACCAATTTGATTTTTTAAAATTGTTTGGGTTTGGTTTTTTTATTTTTTTGAAGTAGTGTAGATTTTGTGGGCCAATGAGAAGAAAGTGTTGTATGAGTCTTGCTCCCATATCTCACAGTATATGTGGCATAGGTCCACAGAACATTCCCACCCCTTCTTGCTTCACTGTTCTTGAGACATTTCCCCTTCCTGGTATTCAGCCATAGTTCTGCCATTGCGTTACTGCTCCATCCATGGGAGCTAATGGATCCTGCTTCTGTCCTGGCTCCCTGTGGTGTGGCAGCAGAAGGGATGCTGGTGTTTGCCATAAGGAATCGGGCTGCAAGGTATATTGGGGCTGCAGAAAGTGATGACATGTGAGATTGTCTGTAGTGCTCCACATACATTTTTAGCTTTTTTGATCATGTGAGAATGTGCAGAGCTGGTGGGGGTGGTAGTGGATCTGGCAGTTACTCTCAGCTAATCCTGTGAGCTGCAGTACTGATGGTGATTGTTCTCCTGCAGATCTGGCTAACAGCTATGTACCAAGGTCTAAAAGCGGGTACGTTCTTTTGGCCCGGGTCAGATGTAGCAGTTAATGGAACCTTTCCAAACCTGTATGAAAAATACAATAGGTATGTAAACTCCTGTGTTTTGGATGAATATTTTACTTTAACTGTTGCAGTGGGACAGGTGCCAGAGAAAGCATGAATTGTTTTATCTGCTTTTCTAAATAGTTGTACACAACATGGAAAAAAAAAAAGGATCCCATTAACTTTGCTTCAGTATAATGTAGATCCTCTGTCCAATCATTTTAGCATTCCTCAGCAACCATTTTACAGGAAATATGTGGAAAAATCAGCTTTAAGAGTAGCCCATTTTGAAACCTTAGTGCTTTTCTGTTTAAAAAAAATCTTTTGTGAGTGTTTAGAATCATTCAATCCAAACCTCTTATACATTGAATGGATCAGATCTTGGTGTGATATTGTCCATGAAAACTAAAGTTTTACTCTTGACTATGGTAAATTGTTCAAATATAAAATTATTTTCATTGCAAAGTTTGAAAATACTTCACATTAAGGCAGTCACATTTTAGTCAGCGATTGCTCTTCAATTAACATTTTCCATGTAATTAAAATTCTACATAAATCTTTTCATCACCACTTAATAATCTCAAATCTCACCCCATAAATCAGGCTTATAATTTCTATTTTACTAGGACCACTTTCTCTTCCTACCTCCTTCATATAGCTTTTTTTTTTTTTCCTCTAGTAACTTGTACATTCTTACTTGACCTGTTAAGTGGCTGAGTTACTAACTTTGGAGATGCCTCATGTTGTTACATGTCAATATGCTTATTGTTTGTCTACGTCAGTAGTTGATATAGAGTATCTACTTTGTGACATAGTATGAAAACTTGTATTCAAACTGTTTAAACAAAAAACCCCAAACATCTCCAAACCAAAACATTTTCAAAACATAATGCAGGAATTAAAATCTGCTCATGATTTTGCACCTTGAAATGAATTCTTCTCTTTGCGTAATAAACACAGGCAACACTGGGAGCTCTATTCTAATCACACTGCAATCAATTATTCAGAAGTGCTTTAGATCAGGCCAATAACTCCTGTAGAGTCGCAGGCAATTAGCACAGGTAAACTTGCATCCAGTTGAATTCCATTTTATCTGCTAAATTCATCTTGTATTGCTCTGACACAGCTCAATCCCCTTTGAAGAAAGGGTGGTAACTGTTCTTCGCTGGCTGCAGCTGCCTGAAGATGAAAGGTAGGTATACAATTGCAAGTGTAAGTTCCCGTTCCAATTAATTATTTTGTAAATATGATTTCTGTTTTAAACAGTATCTTACGCATTATTCTAACAATGTTAAAATATTATTTAATTCAAGCCCGTTTCTATGGCTGAAACCTTATTTTATTAGTCTTTATTATATTATTCTTTAATGCGTACTTCCTCTGTTATGACAGTGTTGTTTCCAATATTTGATGTCCGTTGTTGAAATATAATCTCTTCAAACTGTCTCTGCTTGTATGTAAAATATTACATTTTTGGTACTGTTTGATATAGACCACACTTTTACACTCTGTATTTAGAAGAACCAGATTCCTCAGGCCATATGTTTGGACCAGTAAGCAGCGGAGTAAGTAGTTTTGTAGTTTCTTTATTTTATTTATTCCTTTTTTTTTTTTTTTTAAGCTTTGCTCTGACTCTATAAATAAACTTCCATAATTCATGTGAGATTAACCAAGACCATGTTCAGTAAGTTTATTAAGAAAAAAAAAGTAAAATTAATAGACAGCCCATCCATAATTCACATTGATATATAGCATGTAATAAACAACCTATTTAGTATATTTTTTATCTTTTTTATTTCAACAACTTTTAATTTGCAAAAGCATGTTCGGGTATGTCTTGTATGTTGTTTTATCTTGCTCCTACCAGTTCTTTATGTTGATTTTAGTTGAGCAGGGAGGAGGACAGAAATTCTGTATGTTTTCAGTTTAACAAGAACAGAGATTTTTACAGCAATGGTCCAAGTTTTTGTGGTCAAGTAATCACTCTATAATAGTCATTCATTTTCCTCCAGTTTCAGTGCAAAGGTTAGATGAATACCACTCTTATATCACTGTAGTTAAATTTTATGCCTTCTCAGGAAGAGGGTGATAAAAGGGATGTTCACCCCATCACACTCTGTGGTGTGCCTGTTGTATAAATAATGAGTCTCTGGGACTGCTACTGTTTTCAAAAGTACTAAATAGCTTTACAGTTTAACGGACTAAAGTGAAAAATGCCAAGAAAAAAGCTCTTGGAAATTCAGGAGCGTTTTAAAATTCTCCCATCTTAAATGGTCAGGAAGTCTGGGCTCAGTGGTGACAACAATAAAAAGTTCCTGCCAATTCCTCTAAGGTGTGAGCAGTTACTGTTCCTGTAAGGAACTGTAAGATGAATGTAAGTGCCCAGTGAAGTAGCAGATGACTAACTGGAACTGCAGTACAGGAAATGTGTTTAAATTCATTATCATTTTCTTTGGTTAATAAGTGGATCTAAAGTTCTGTATGTCAAGAATGCTCTGCAGGGAAAGACCCGGAGGTATATAGTCTCCCCAGGAGCATCTCATCTTTGTTTCACACAAAGCAAGGCAGCTTATACAAGTAGTTCAATGAGGTAACAGAATGACTTAATTTAAAAATACTTTTTTTTGGTTTGTTTACTTTGCAAGTATTGAAAAGTAGCCCCAATAGCTTTAGCTACACAAGTGAGCTTGAATGCCAGACCCCTGGTCATGGACAGTGCTAGACTGGTAGTTTGTTCTTTGGCTTTTTCAGTCCCTTTAAAATAATTTGCTCTGAGACTAATATCCTGTCAGAATGTCAAGGACAGTTTACTCCAGGGTCTCTCCCAACAAGGATTTTGAGGAAGAGTGCTGCAGGCTTAGCTTCCTCTATTCTTTCCTGGTATTCTCTTTGGGTGTTTTCCCATCAACATCTGTACCCTTAAGCATTCCTTCTTGTCCTCAGTTGTTCTTCTGGTAATACAACAAAGATCAATTTCATACTTTAAAACCACTCTCAGTGGATATAATCTGGGTTGTGTTTTCTGGTTGTATTTGTTTGGTTTTGGGGTTTTTTTTTAAAGTCTTAACTGAAATAACACGTAAAAATGTCTAGCTGTGTCTTAGTATGGCGTGGGGCCCAGAAAAAAATGGGGCTGAGAGCTTTTTACTGTAGATATAGCCAGTCTTCTGTAGATGGAGATAGCCCTTAGCTGTGCAGGTGCCAGGCAGTCTGCAAGCTATCATTTTTATTTAGTAGTATAAGGTGTGCCTGTTGAGTCCATTCTCAGTGGATGGAAAGACTATGCATTGAGAGGATGTACAACTGAGAGAAGTAGGAACAGGCAAAAAGCAGGTTTAATGGGGTATTGAGAATGCTGTAGATCTCCTGTTCTCACAGTTTCTCTTGTTAGTGTGCACTGTATGTTCTCCCTGTCATGAGTTTGGGGGTTACTGCACAGTTTTAAGTCCACTGTGTCCTACATTTATGTCTGGAGTGCATCTAGCCTTGAATGGTCTATAAAAAGAGCTCCTTATTCTTTATTAACATATACTGTTACAGTTTAAATTTATTCACTCTCCCTAGAAATAAATCCTATTTTTAAATCTAATCAGTTAATACCTACTTTGCATTCTTATTTTTGTCCTCAGGTCATTATGGCATTGCAGAGAGTGGACAACATAGTAGGGATGCTGATGGATGGCCTCAAGCAAATGAACCTGCATAAATGCCTGAACATTATTTTTATATCAGATCATGGTAAATTCAATATTATGAAATATATCAGAATTCTGAAGAACTGTTTTTATAAAGTAATATTCTGAGTTTATACTTGCATGTTCTGGTAAGGTTAACAAAGCAGCTAATACCTAGAATTGTCTTATCAAGATGGTGTAAGATGTAATCAATGTAGGTGAGAATCAGACTGTTCTATGGGGGAGGAGGAAATGGACAACATAGGGAGGAGTTAAATAATTTTCATATCTTATTCCTGGCTCTCGTGATCGTTACCAGCCATTAAAAGAAACAGAATAAATGTGAACTGTTAAAAATACATTTCATTTTATTGTTTTAATTGCGCTACACAGCAATACTTCGCTAATTGCTGAAGAAATGGAAATGCAAACCATATCTCCCTTTCACTTATCAGTTTCCTTATCCATTATTAGAAGGCTGTGAATATGAAACTTTATTTTGCAGCACAAAATTAATTTGCAGAATTTGTTGACATGAGGAATGATCTCAGCCAAATATCTATACAGGTTTAAAAAATATTTACAAAATTAATGGAGGGTAAACCTGTCAAGAATTATTAAGAGTTCAAATGCAATATGCAACTCAAAGTCCCTTTGACTTCTGGAAACTGATAAGGAACACCGGGAGGAAGATTAGGCCACAATTGCTGTGCTTATTGGATATTTCCCTAGATGTGTTACTGAATGCTGTTAGGTAGGATATTGGGCTAAATGAATACTTGGTCTGACCATTACTACTGGTTTTAGGCTTATAAGATTTCTTTCCCTTAAGAAAATTTGTTTATTTATTCAATTGGAGTGTCTTTCTCAGCCAAGGAAGTGGCTGGTTGTGTGTATCTATAGATAATGTTTTGTTTCTTCCATACATGAGTATCGTGGTCCCTTGGATCAGATATCTTGGCTGATAGAAAGACCTGAGAAATCGCAGTTCTGACTCTTATAAGTTAAGTTATGTGTCTCCTCAGCAAGGCTACTTTACGTTGATATTCCCATTTAAAAACAAAAAAAAAAAACCACAAAAAACCTTACTTCCTTTTGCAGGGATGGAAGCAGGGAGCTGCAGAAAAACAGCATATCTGAACAGCTATCTGGATGATGTTCAAGATTTCATAGTAGTACCTGGTCCTGCAGCTCGCCTAAGACCTAATAATGTTCCAGATGAGTATTTCTCTTGTATGTAATTGCTAAACTAATTTTTGTTATTTGGCTATGTGCTTTTGTACTGCATGAATACAAATTTAGGATCCACATTGGTAAATCTGAGTGCAGGTCAACTAGGGGGACAACCTGGATAAAGATGAAGAGGAAAAGATGAAATACTGAGTAATGTTACCTGTATTTTTTTTTTTTTATAGACCACTTGACTTTACAGGTCTGAAAGTGTGTTTGAATCCTACAGATTGCTTTTGCAGGCTGCCTCAGAGTGACCAGCTGGAAATGCTCTTGTCTTGTGAATGGCATTTCTTTGAATCAGACCTTTGGTGCTTAAGAGAGACCAAAAAATTCCCCTCTCATGTCTTGCCTCATTTCTTGATTTACCAGTATATGTGTAAATTTGCTATAGTTCTGTCTTAAAGGATTGTTACTATGTTTTACATATGATTTTATGAGTGTTGTGTTTCCTAGTCATTAACTCCTGTCAGGCCCTTAGACGAGTTTTTGATTAAACAGCAAATAAACATGAATAAGAAAATAAACCTTAGTAAAAGTCAATGAATGCTTACAAATTTTAAACTTTCACTCATTGTGAAGTCTCATTTTAGGCGAACATTTAACGTCTGCAGTTTTTGGTGTTTTTTGATGTTGAATGGAGGCATTTCCTTCATGTTTCATAGGGTTGCTTTTTTTTCTCTCTAGATTATTGTTCTCTGTGCTCTTTAAAACTTGTAGGCCTCAACCCCAGTGACTTTAAGTCCTGTTTACTTCATTGCTTGATGCTTTTCTAAACTTTTTTTTAAATGTTTCCTTGGAGAACGTGGGTGTCAAATGCAGCTCCAGGTTCTCCCTGGAGAAACAAGTTCAGGAGGAAGAAAAAGCAGAGTAACTCCTGCTTCTGCCACGTGCCCTGTTTTCATGAAGTAGCACAGCTGTCTTTGTAGCACTGCGTGTATCTATGTAGGAGTTATTAATGGGTCCCTTTCCAGTGTAATTCTTTAGGTGCTTCAGTCAAGCATTGGATATCAGACTCAGGACAGGCTGTGTGAAATGTAATGGGCCTGTGTTCTACAAAATGTCAAACTAAATGATGTAATGGTCCCTTTTGGCTTGAATCTAAACATCTGGAACTTATTCAGCTTGCACTTGGCTATCTTTCTAAGGATGCATGTCAGATAAAACCACTGTCCTGATAATTATATTTGTTTCTTTTTCCTTAGGAATTTATTAGCAAGTAGAAAAAATCCAGCTTGATTAGCACAGTATTTAGTTGTCTCTTTTGTGGACACTTCTCAGATTATTTTTCGAACTGTGGCTAATATAGTTTAAAATTTTAAAGCTGTATATAAGCAAGCAGGGGAAAGACCATGAACTAAAATTTCATAAAAGCAATAGCTTGACAGTGTAGTAATTGTTTTGTTGCATAGGATTTTCATTCTGGAAAAATAATTTCCAGATTTTTTTTTTTAAACTAAGCTAATTTTACTATGTGATGGGAATGCTTTCATTTTACATTGATTTTTTTTTTTTTAACTTAGGTGACTAATTCTTACATATGATTCTTCCAGTTAATTATGAAGGCATTGTCAGAAACCTCACAGTAAGTGTTGTCCTATCTGTTGTTTTAGCTTAATTTCTACTGACATTTACAGGTATTTTATAGTGTCAGCTGTTTGCTGAGCTACTTACATAGATAGCATCTGCACTTTGAATCAGTGACCTCTTGTATGCTATTCAGTCAACAAGAACAAAAGTAGTTCCGTGCAGTGTAGGGAAGGTCAAAGTCGAGTAAGGTGTAACACGATTATCTGTCGTTGTGCATTAACTAAGGATTTGTGTTCATTTCTTTTCACTAACTGTACCATGTTGCTCTTCAAGCTGGTGAACTTGTGTATCTGGACCATACTGGCTGAGGGCCAGTTCAGTGTTAAAGCCGAGCTTTGTTTCCTGGACAAGCATAATATCTTCTTGCTCACACCTTTTTGATAAACAACTCTGAGAGGATCTTAATTTATTTTTTAATATATTTTATTTTAATATTTTTGTCAGTTCCAGCTTAAGATATTTGCTTTTCTGCTTTATACCTGGCTTCTTTCTTCATCTCTGCACTACAGTGTGTTTACCTGTCAGTTGTGCAGACACTGCTGTTGACAAGAGCTATGCTGACCTCACTATTCAAAAATGCCAATATTAAAGTAGAGGGGCTTCTTTGTTTGGTTGTTTTTTTTTATTTTTATTTTTTACATCATTAATGGATCTAAATTGGTGAGAAAATCTATTTGTCCCTGAGTGACCAATCTAAAAACCCTTTGAATATCTGTTAATTTCTGTATTATACAACTGAAGAATTGTTGCACTGGATAATCTCCTACCACTTGTGAAAATGAACATGATGTTCATGTCTCAGTGTAATTCTGTATTAATTCTAATCGTTACCATTTGATTCTCTATTGTAGACTCTAAGAAAAAAAAGTTATGCCCATAATCTAATATAAATATTCCTCAAATAACTACTGAATGCACAACCAGTCAATATTTTTTAATTTAAATAGTTATTAACACTTTTGTCTTGGGCCATGTGACTCCAAACCTGATGGAGTCCCATTGCTCTTAGAGAGAGTTGTTGCAGACCGCTTGCGATTGAAGTGCTTTATAAGAACTGTACATGACATAAGCAAAAGTTTGACGAAATGTACATTTTATATTTCAATTTAAACATTTCAGTGCCTAGAACCAAATCAGCCTTTCAAAGCTTACATGAAACAGCTACTACCCAAGCGTTTCCATTATTCCTATAACGACCGGATTGAACCATTGCACTTTTATTTAGACTCCCAATGGCAGCTTGCTAGGTAAGTTAGTTTTCAGTACTTGATTATACAGCAAATATTTCCTTGTTTTCTCGTACCTTTTCTCTTCCAGATGCCTAGAGTTCAGTGGCAGCTATTGGAGTGTGGTTATTACAATTCCTCATAACAAATGGACAATGCAAAGAAACAAAGCATGCTTTTCTCTACAGTTTTTGCTGGCCTGAGGGGGCTCAGTTCTAAACTGGCAACTGTAAATGCTCTTCTTGCTGGCTATGTGGGTAGTGACAGGCTTGGTGACACAAATGTTAGAAACTAAGGTCCCCTTTGTCAGATACTTGAATGTATCTTGCCCTGCTTTAGGTATTTTAAAAGACATGAAGGACAAGAATGATGTAGATACTCACTCGAATCAGTCTTGTGAGCAATCCACTGCCATTCACTGAACTTACCAGGCTCACTATTGCTAAATACCTTACATGTTATCATAGACTCCTAGAATGCCTTGGGTTGGAAGGGACCTCTAAAGGTCATCTAGTCCAACCGCCCTGCAGTAAGCAAGGACTTCCTCAACTAGATGTTCTGACCAATGAATTTGCAACTCCCAGAATAATGGCATCTGCTGTAATAATATTATTTTGAACACCTCTGTGATACTCCAGAGCTTTCATCACGGAAGAGTAGTTCCAGCCTATGTACTCAGTAAGTCTTGTTGTGTAACACCATAAACGTGTGCAAGTCATGCAAATCAGGTTTGGATTACTATAAATGTACACATTTAAATAATATGCATGGATCTAGAATATGTTGGAGATTTGGTTTTATTAGACTGTAACATGCCCAACCAAATGCTTTAAATTAAACCAGAGTTTTTATTAAAACCAAAATTCTTAAGAATCTACTTTTCTGTGAAAATCTGTTATCCTGAGAACAAACATTTTGTTCATGTGTCATCTGATATTTGACTTCAAACTACTCTGATGGGCACTTGAGGCTTCTAAAGGGATAACATTTGCAGAGAAAATTATCATTCTGATTTTAAAAGCATTCTCATCCGGAGCTTAAAGTCCTTCTATTGCCTATGGACAAGCCTCTAAGTATCTTTAAATAGACAAATAAACAATACATCATTGAATGTATCTTATATTGATATGACTTGTAAAGTGTGAGTTACAAAAACTGGGTTTTTTTAATAGGAAACCACTTGAGATTAAAAGCTGCACAGGCGGATTCCATGGCTCAGACAATCGCTTCCCCAGTATGCAGGTGAGACTTAAACTTAAGTTAGATCTTATTTTTTGCTCCTTCTATCTCTGAATGTTGTGTTTGCTGGGTGTTGAGATTGTGATTTTTTTATTTATTTTTTAAATCTGTGACATTATTTCATCTGCAATTAAAGAAATTGGGCATATTTAGGATTGCTCTTGTAATATGCGGGGTGAGCATCACAGGGTGTGATTCAGTTTTTGTAGGAGTTTGGCAAAAAACGAAGAGGACTTACCCTTGAGATTTCATGGTTCTGGTAAAAGCACAAAGTTGTGCCAAGTTGTTTTGTTATAGCATTAAAAGCAGGAAAAGAAAAAACTTGTCTAATTGTAGATCTTAAGAGAATTCAGATTTGAAGAGACCTCAGGAGGTCTCTGATCTGACCTCCAACTCAAAGCAGAGTCAGCGGCAAAATCAGACCTGATTACTTAAGGCTTTATGCAGTTATATCTTCAAAACTGCCAAGGGCAGAAGCTCCACAACTTCTAACCAACCTGCTCCACTGCCTGAGTGTCCTCCCGGTGTAAATGTGTCTAGTTATAGCCACCCAGAACCTTCCTTGTTTCAATTTATGCCTGCTGTCTCTCTGCCTCCTACTGTGTAGCACTGAAGAGCATGGCTCAATCTCCTTGATGACCTTGTTGTAAGGTACTGGGGGACTGCTCTTAGGTCCACCTGAAGCAGTCTGTCTCCTCTTCATGCTGAACAAGTTCTGTACCTCTTCACAGGGCAAGAGCTGCAGCCCTCATCCATCTTGGGAGCCCTCCTCTGAATTTGTGATGTTTGTTTATTGATGTCATTCTTAGACTGGAGGTGCAGTATCCTGATGTGGCCTAAATAAATGCTGAGTAGAGAGGGATGATCCCTTCCCTCAACTTACTGGCTGAGCTTCTGTTAGTACATCATGGAATGCTGTTAGCTGCCTTTGCTGCCAGGATGTGCTGCTGGTTGGCTTGCTGTCCCCTGTGTCACCCAGGCCCGTGCAAGCAAAGTTGTACCCTAGCCAGCCAGTCCCCTGGTCTGTAAGGCTAGTCCAGTCTTTGTCTTCTGGATTGCCTAAGAACAGAAGCAATAGGCTTAAACTGCAATAAAGAAGAGTTGATTTGGGTGTTAGAAAAGGTTTTTTGACAAAATAATTAATTAAGTACAACAGTTTACTCTGCGATTGCGTGGAATGTTCACCACAGGAATCACCTACTAACTGGTCGGACAAGTGTCTTTCGGAAATAACATAATTAATTTAAATTCTGTCTTTTGCAAAAGCTGATTAAATGGTCTCCCAACTCTGTAATTCTACTGTGGTATGATAGATTATGTATCACTGTTTTGAGGTAGTCTGTTCAGGAGAGAGCATGCCAGTCCTCTTTAAAATAAGGAGAGTTCTGAAATTCTTTTTAATGAGAAATAGGAAGGGATCATAGGGGAATATGAAACTAGATCCAGGGTCAGCTCCATCTAATTTGGGGAAGTCACTTAACCCATCCTCTGTTTTAGTTTCTGCTATCAATAAAATGAAAGGCAATACTCTTAATTTCAAAAAGTTATTTTCAGGATAAAATCTGCTAACAGTAATGAGGTACTTGATACTACTGCAGTGAATGTGTAAACACATCTATAGAGAGGTCCCTGTATTCAAAAAAATTTTAAAAATATTTATCTTAAAAAAACCTTAGTTTTCACGTCTTGACTCTTTTCAAACTTTTTACCAGACTGGGACCCTCAGTTCATAGCATCTCTCATTGCTCTTAAAACAGATACAGTTTATCCTTTTGTCTCTAACATAGCAGCATAAATTTTGTACTCTAAATATCTTATTCAGCGGAAAGGAGGTAGCATGTTCATGTCCCATCTGGTTCAAACTAGGCTTGTTACTATCAACAGTTGCAGAATGACAGCCTGCATTATGCTTTAATCTCAAAAAAAAAAAATGAAGTTAGAGTTGAGTTTTTAGCCTCCATTTTGCCCCACAGCTATGAAATATGAGATAATTGCATTGTTTGAAAAGAGGCTTGGGATCTTACCTAGGAAGATGTCATAGGGTGCAAAACATCCATCACTTATTCAGTATCTTGATACCATAGATGGGTACAATCTGTTTCACTTGATGAAAAGTAAGCTGAATATCTCGGGATAAATTTAAAGCCAATCTTTTTGGCAGCAGTTGAGTTTAAGCATTTGCTGCCCTGCCTCCTCGTTCTTATTCCTGCAGCAAACCCTGCTCTCTGCTAGTGTAAGCTTTGCGTGGCTGCAGTGTTAAATAGGTCGGGGAACCAAACCAGAAGGAAAAGAGCCAGCAGGAAAATGAGTGTTTCTGAACTGGCTGTGTTCCTGGATCAGGTTCATGGTACGGCTACGCAATAGCTTATGCCAGCTCAGGAAGTGGTGCAAGAAGAAAAAACAGCTGCAAACCAGGCATAGAAGCCCAGGATCTTACCATTGCTTAAACCATTTAAAACATTGCTACCAACAGATGCTTTTATAGCCTAAAGTTAAAGGCTTCCAAATTGTTTACAAAGCATGAAATGTGATGGTTATTTTGTCTCAATGTTTCCAGTAAATCCCTTAAAGCTTTTAAGAAAATTAATTCAACTTCTTCAAAAGCAGAGAAGAGCAAAGGACTTCATAAATGACTGAAGGCGACTATGAGACAGAATTGGGTTTCCTAATACTGTTTAACTACTTTTTAAAATTAATCTTACACATTTACCTTTTTTTTTTTTTTAAGAAAAAGCATGCTTTTGGCTTAATCCTTATACAATGTTGGGGAAGTAAATGTTAAACTATTGGAAGAAAATGCCCTCTGAATATGGAGATATTTTCCATTTCAACTTGTCTTAAACAGAGTTCCACTTTACTTTTCTCTGTTAATCCTAGGCTATCTTTATTGGATTTGGACCAGGATTCAAGTCTCATACTCAGGTTGATCCATTTGAAAACATTGAAGTATATAATTTAATGTGTGGTAAGTACAATTGCTGGTGGCCATCTTTGTTCAGTAAAACGTATCTATTGAATATTGTAAATCTTCTAATAACAGATATTTAAGTGTCCTTAGAAATTTGTCCTTAAGACTTGCTGCTGATTTTAACTCATAAAAAGCTCTTTGTTTTTCTGAGAAAGGTCCAGCTTTTAAATGACTAACAACTGTTTAGGATCTACTGGTCAGCCATCCTGTATCTCTCCTTTCCAGTGGTCACTCTGTGTTCCTCTTGCTGCCCCAGAGCTTTGAGTCGCCACCACTAAAACTGACTACTTCACCATCTTTACTGTCAAGAAGAATAAATATTTCTTTCTAATATCTAAATAGAGGCTTTATCAGATTAATTTCTTAGGTAACCTTATTCAGGCAGAGCAATAAATAACAAGGACAGTAATGGGTATGGGTGTAGCTGCCAGGCATCTTATTTCAGAAACCTGAGTCAGTCACCACTCTGCTTTTTACGCACTCAAACAATTCTTTGCATTTTGTCATGTGTTTTCTCATTTGTTGCTTTCCCTCACCCTATCTTTCATTTTAGTTACTTGATATAAATAGACTTTTAATTCGGATAAAGTTTATATTTAAAAAAAAACATATAATGCCCCACAAAGCACCCCCTACCACCTAATAAACCCCCACCCATGACCAATCTTCCGAGCAATCCCCGCCCTACTAACAACATCAGGCCTAATCATGTGATTCCACTACAACTCCATGCAACTACTAACTATA
>JAAGNO010026584.1:18349-28803 GCA_033439905.1 Ceryle rudis | reverse complement strand
GGGGGGGGGCCGGGCCGCCGCCCCGGGGGGGGGGGGGGGGGGGGGGCGGCACCGCACCGGGACACGGCAGGGAGAGGACGAGCCCCGGTGCCCAGCGGATCTTCACCTCGGTTTTATCATTTGTGAACTTTTTCTTTTTTCTTTCCCGCCCCCCTTCCCCCCCGTCAAGGTCAGCCAGGGGAGAGGCGCTCGAAGGTGGGGGGGGGTATCCCCAGATCCCCTCCGAGGCGTTGTCACCCGGGTCAGTGTGGCTTGTAGGAAGAAAAAAGAAAGGGAGGGGGGAAAAAAAAGAGGAATATTTTGTTTGCTTCCCCTGCAGAAGCAGCCCGTTTAACGGCTGTGCCAGGGCAGAGGAGACCCGGTGGCACATGCGTTGCCTTACTATGTGTCTTAGGGTGGAAAAAAACTGTAAAGGCAGCAGGTTGCGTCGTGGAGCTAAAAAGATTTGCTAAAAATACCGGGAAGTGGTTGTGTTTTTTGGGGTTTTTTTTCGTTTTTATAAACCGACAGAGCGATATATAACTGAGATATTTTTCTGGCTTTTGCCACAATCTGTTTGGTCGCTACCTATAAAAAAATAAAACCAAACCCAAAGCTTTCACTGGAGATGTGCATCTGTCGCTCGCTTCTTCTTTGGGGGGAAGCGACTAATCGCAAAACTACTACATAAAGCCACCGAAATCGGGCGTTGATCGGGCGGCGGAGCAGAGCTCCGAGCTCTGTTGCAATAACGCTGAGTCCTTAGAGTGCTGTTTAAAGAGCAGCTAAGCGCCTGTGCCTGGTATCTTCAGGGTGCCGGCAGTTGCTCTGATGGTTGTCAGTGTGTTTTCACAGCGAGGGGATGCCTGAGGTTCTGTCGGTATCAGTTACATCGGTCCCGTATTTGCAGCGCGGTCATTCACATGTGTGAAGTGTGACTCCTGCAGCGCTGACTTTGTAAATACCAACCTGCCAAGTGAGGCCACCACTACCCTGGAGTCCGGTTGGGTGTGGAACAGACTTTTCAGCTTTTAGAACTATCGTTTCAGTTGTCTCCTTTAGTTGATTGGCACGGAAAATAATAAATTACTTATCTAAATTTAAGTTGACCTTTGTGATTAATTTAACAGAGACTCAGATTCACGCTTGGTTGCACTCATCAGGCCGAGCGTAGCAGTAAATGCGCAAGGAGATTAAAAACAACCATGGAAAAATAACCCACATTTCTCCTGTTTGGCTGGGATACTTCGCTGCTGCCGTGGCCCCAGCTTAGCAGACACTGCTGAAGTGTGGGCACCCTCTGAAGCACACAAAAATTGTGCTGTCAGAGCCTTCTCTTGGGGAAAGAGAAGGATTTTCTTTGTGTCCCGTGGACTGATGATTAGAAAGCTTTTCTCGTTTTAGTACCAGTTGGGTCATGCCGTTCGATTTTCAGCAGCTTGGCAGTTGACCATTTGTGGTGGTGTGGTGATTAGTTCTGGGGGTTTTCTTTTCAATAGGGAGGCTGTACACAGGTCAGTTCAGGAAGCGATGGGTGGTGAAGTGTCCCCGTGAACTTGGCGACTAAGTGGAAGCTTAGGGTGAGCAAGTCAGGACAGAGGGTATTCTGACTATTCCTTTAGACAGCGTCTGTAATGTGCCTGTTTATCTTCTCTCAGAAAAAACAGTGAGTTATCTTTTTCCATCACGCTGCGCTTGAGAAACTGTGTGGACCACCAGGAGAGAGTAGAGACCCGAGAGCTGCCAAATCCTGGAATAAATGTTCTCGGAGGAGAAATTACAGCAACTAGAGCTCTTCATAATAAAGAGAAAATTGAAAGGAGGTTGCTGCAAAGAAGGAGCAGAAAATCCATGTTGGGTAGGAGTGGAAATAATTTGCTTATAGTGTGAGAAGAGGGGTTTGGTTAAGTGCTGGAAATCCTTTTACTGACAGCAAGAATAGAGAAATGCTGAATTATTACCCGGGAAAGCTCCTCAGTTTTCGTTATTGAGGGTGGTTAGGACAGGTTGGACTGGCTTCTATCTATCAGTGGAGGATGGAGAATTGATCCTGCTCTGTGATGGGTCTTGAGTCTATAAGTTATGTTAGAAACCAGGTGGAAAGAGTTGGTATAATATAGGTGTAATTAATAGAGTGATTATATTAGGTATGTCTGTGCAGTGCTGTTTTTAACACAAGAAATTCTCCTTGGTTACTTCTCAGGATGGCTGGTTTATAGCCAGGGTGATAAATGGACTTTCTTGAAATAGGGTGGAAATGCTGAATGATCTTATGGATGAGTTCTTTCAAAAGGGCTGTAAAATACACTGAAAGAGCCTGGACGAATTGACCCACCTCTAGATGGGTGAAGTGTAAAGAATGAGTCTGTGATAACGTCAAATGGTAGAGGGGGCAAGGGGGTCTGAAATTCAGAATAAATACTTGTTTTATGAAGGGTCAGGTGGGAATACAGTCATCTTGGGAGATGTAGGGCTTGACTGAAACATTTGCATCTTGCTTGAGAGTTTTGAAAGCTGGGAGAGTTGGGAGAGGTCAGTGGGCTCAGCATGAAGATGTGAGGTTGAAGAGGAGATGGTGAGTCTTCACCTTCTGTCCTAGCTGAGCAGTATCACAGGGTGTGAGAGGTCTTGGGAGGAGGGTGCAGAAAAGCTGGATGAGAAATTCACTTGCTGATGTTGGAATAGGAAAGAAGCGGGCAGGAGGAAGTGTGGACTGGCATTGGTGACCTTCCCCTCTGAAAGCAGTGATGGTGTACCTCGCAGGATGGCTGTGCAGGGTAAGGAGAGGACCGGTTGGCATAACCATCTTGAAAGAGGGGCTGGAGCATCCGTAGTGTTGGAAGAACGTCAGAGCCAAATAAATGTTCTTACAGTAAAAGTATCAGAGTTTGCTTCTCATTCCACTCTCCCAGTCTCGGCTCCATGTACGAGAGCGAAGATGCTTTGTAGAGGAGGAGAGGGAGAGAGTTAGCAAGGACTTATGCAGTGGAGAAACTGCTGAAGTAGCCTGGGGGGTTGTAATATCAGGGGGAATGAGTAGATGGCTCCAGCTTTGGAGATCAGAACAGCTGAACAGTTTGTAGAGCGAAACATCAATAGTGTTGGTGTTTGCTTTAAACTGATGGCTGGGTGCACTTCCTCGCTAGGAGGGAGCTGTGGAGATCTTCTGGGAGGACTCATGTGGAGGCAGGAGGTGAGAGGCAGTTTGGTTAATCAGACCAAGGTAATTTCTGCTGGTGGGAAGACCAGAAATGGCAAAAGTCAGCAGCAACAAGCAAGATGAGGTGGAATAAAAGTATTGTGTGTGCTTTCTTTTTCTGTATGCCAGCTTCACGCAAGAAGAGGCAAAGGATGGAGAAGCAGTAAGAGTGATGGGGAGAAGTCTGGCTGGTGCTGGTCAGCATGGACCGTTACAAGGATGTGTCGTGTGGGTGCAAATACCCAACCCCATGCACTGACGTTTTAAGCAATGTGAACGGGATGGGGATGGAGTCTCAGTGAGTGATTAGGTGGCACTTCTCAGTCTAGTGCTGTTCACCAAGTTATCAACTGATGGGAAGCTTAGCAGCCATAAATCATGATGCTACCTATTAATTAAGGCCTTAGTCCTGCCATCATTTCTAGTGCTCAGTACAAAAATGGTTGCTGTTTTCCTGTTGGACAGCTTACCCACAGAGAAGTGTAGAGAGAGAATTAAAGTGAGTATTCCTCAGAGGAAGCTTACTTATAGAATCATTTTGGTTGGAAAAGATCATCAAGTCCAACCATTAACCCAGCACTGTCAGGTCATTACTAAAACATGTCCCTCAGCACCACATCTACACAGCTCTGAAACCCCTCCAGGGATGGGGACTCCACCACTGCCCTGGGCAGCCTGGGCCAGGCCTTGACAGCCCTTTCAGGGAAGAAATGTTTCCTCATGTCCAACCTCAACCTCCCCTGGCACAACTTGAAGCTGTTTCCTCTTGTTCCTTGGGAGAAGAGACCGACGCCACCTGGCTCCCGCCTCCTTTCAAGAGAGTTATAGAGAGCCAGAAGGTCTCCCCTGAGCCTCCTTTTCTCCAGGCTCAACAACCTTCCCAGTTCTCTCAGCCGCTCCTCACAAGACTTGTGCTCAGGACCCTTCCCCAGCTTTGTTGCCCTTCTCTGGCCACGCTCCAGCCCCTGAATGTCCTTCTTGGAGTGAGGGGCCCAAAACTGAACCTAGGATTCAAGGGGTAGTCTCCCCAGTGCCGAGTCCTGGTGAATGATTCCTGCCCTGGTCCTGGTGTTGATAAATGAAGCAAGGGGAAGCCTCTTCTTCAACCCCTACTTATTTTGGGTGTTGTGGGTGTTGAGGGTAAGCTGCCAAAGGCGAGAGCTGGAATGGTAGATCTTAGTGACTTCTCAGCCTAAAAAGGAAAATGTGAACCTAACTGACCTGCAGACAAATTTCAGGTAGGTCTTGGGCAACCTGCAAGTTTTTATCTCCGCTCCAGATGAGGACCAGGGTTACCTCTTGTACATCAGTCCTCCCAGCCAGGTAGTATTTTGGTGCAGGTAGCCCAGTATTAAGGATGCATTAGAGAGTCCTGCAAAGGTGAGATCACTGTGGACCGGGGAAAGGTATCCTGGGATCTGAGGAACCTCAGGAGAAGGATGCAGTGAAGTTGTCCTTCATTTGGCCTAGATACAATGTTTATTTGTTGTTGGTTTTGTTTGCATTGTTTCTTTGTTAGGTGTTGTGTGTGCATGTGTGTGTTCTGGGGTGGGTTTTGGTTGTGGTTTTTTTTTTTCCTATGCTTTGACCGAAACAGTTGCAACATCAACTTCCAGAGAAGCTGTTGTTCAGTACTGTGGTTAATAATTTCCCTGGTGGGCTCCCAAAAGCACCTCAAGCCCTCGCCGTTGCAAATAACGGTCTATTGCCCTCCTGTTGCCCATCTCTTGAAACAAATTTATTTAACAAGTGAAGCTCGGAGCTCACAGAACTCAGATAGTGGCAATGAGTGGCCGCAAGGATGGTGAGACTTGGAAGAATAGTTCGGTGTGGTGTCTGTATTTTTGCTGATGGTGGAAACTGGCAGACTGCTTTAATTAACTGAACCTTTGTTTTCCTGACCATGTGTTACTGCTGAGTGTAAGTACCAAATTAATGATTAAAAAATCAAAGAAATGGTGGTTTGAAGGGGCATAAACCAATTATTCTCACTGGATCTTTGGCTGCACTTGTTGCCTGCCCTGTTTCCCATGGTGGGACATTACAGGAGCAGTGACCTGACCAGGAAGAGATGCATCTTTACTTTGGAAGTCAAGATGGGATGTGGCTTGAATGGCAGTCTAAGTAAATATCAATCCAGCAGAGCACTTATAATATTGCAGAGTCCTAGGAACAGTTGATTTGACCAACAAAGTGGCTAATACATTCCCTTGATTGTATTCATTCTGACAGGGCTAAATAGATTTTTTTTTTTAAGAGAGGCTGAATTAAAAATATAAGGGAAAAAAAAAAAAAAGGCATTTCATAGCTTTTGATGTTCATTCAGTGAACAGGAAAAAAGTTTTACTGGTTGTGTCCAGAAAACCCTTCAGGGGCCTCTTTATGTGAAAGCAGCACTGTACAGAAAGGAGTAGATGTTTGGGTTGGGTTTTTTTTTTTTGACAATTATTTCGTGATGTTGCCTTTTTTATTTCTACCTCAGTCTGTGGGAATAATCAAGACTTCGTATGTTGACCCCGTCAGTAACATAAAAATTTCAGGACTGCTCTTTTTCCATCCAGAGAGTGTTTCTCAGCTGCGCTCAGACCGGCAGGGTACAGCTCTCCTGACCAGAATCGGGGGAGGAAAAAAAAAAAACAACCCCAATTTTTGTTGTTTTTCATTTTTTTAAGCTGTTTTTGACTAATCTTAAAGATGAAACTTCCTGCGAGATTAGGTCCTGCCCAGTCATCAGGATAAAACGTAACTTTCATGACATCATTTCAGATTTGTGCTATGAGTCATTGTTTGCCAGTCTATAAAATAGCACTGAAAGGACACAAATCTGTAATTTAAATTACTCTCCTATTTGTAGGTCTGTAAAAATGTAGAAATGGGATTAGATTTTTTGGGTGGCTTTATTTTTGTGTGGGTTGTGGGTTTGTTTGGGGTGTGGGGGTTTTTTGTTGCTTTTTTTTGGTGTGTTTTGGTTTGATTTTTTTTGGTTGGTTGGTTGGTTGGTTTGGGTTTTCTCCCTTTCCCAGTTTCCTTATTTATTGCAGTGTCAGCTCGTGGTTACTCTTCCTGAGATCCCAACTGCTGCTTCCTGCTCCCATGGCCTCTGGTAGCCCTGTGTGGGATGAGGAGGTGTCCTTAACAAATTTTGCCAGATGCAGTCTCAGTGCTCCATGCTCACCATGGGGGAATACTTATAATCTCTGAAGAGCTCTCTGGGTGAGAGACCACTTGTGATGTCCTGATGTTTTTTTTTCATTGTGTTTCACTGCTTGCTTTTTAAGGGCAAATGAGAGCAATCTGGCTTTAAGGACTGTTTTGTCCTTTAGTATTTGATGGTGAAAAGAAAATGACTCGTCCCTTTTCTGTTAAAGTTTTGGCAAAGGGTTTTCTTCCTGTTATTAAGGTCTCGGTCATCAAAATGAGGTGGTGTTTTAATAAAGATGAAAATATGCAGCACTTGAATGGGACGTGGAATTATTTTCCAGTAGGGCGAGCCTATGGGGTATCGCTTATGTCTCATGTAAAATATTAAGCATGTCCACTCTCTCTTTTTGCATTCTTGGCAGCTCTTAAGGAATTAGGAAATGTAGAACAACTTGCATAAGCAGGAGAGGGGGGGAAAAAATGTGTTGAACAAGCTTGTTGCAGCAGCATGCTTTTGTTGGCTTTCCCAGGGGGAAAGGACTGCTGTGCAACAAGGAAATTTTCAAAGTTCTGAAACTGCATATTGGAATAATTAAAACTTGATTTTTCACTTGGATTTACAACTTAGGAAGGATCTAGTGGTGGGTGACCACCATTAAAAAAACCAAACAACCCTCTGGGTGATTGTCAGTCTTGCATTCTGTCCTGTAGCTTGCTGGGAATAAAATATCTCACTCTGAGGTCATAGCCTAGGAAGTTTTATAGGGTTTAAGAAAAGCTTTGTGGAACATATTACTGTTTTGAGAGGGTTATGGAATAATGCTAAGGTGACAATTTGATTGCTTCCATCACACAGATCCCAAGACACATGTAGCTTGCTACTCCTTCTGCTATCCAAAGTTTAGGTAGACTCGGAGTGGTGTGAGGGTGGAGAAACGGGCCAAGGGAGAATGGTTGCCAGGTAAAGTGGTAAGGTTTGGTTTTGCGATGTACCTCGGAGCAGCATCTGTTCCGCTGTATGTGTGCAGGAGGTGGGGACACCTGAGCACTCTAACAGATGGGTACTGCAGAACATCTGAGTATGGAGTGAGTTGAGGACACCTTTGCTACTGCATTTGTCTTTGTGGATATACACAGGTTAGAAAGAGGAATGCAAAATAACTGGATTTCTTGGCTCTAAGTGCATACGGTTTCAGGTGGGAAGTTCACCGAGTGGTTCATGAATGAAGTGACCATAAGGTCAGTGGCTAGGACACAGTATCTTCCCCTTCCAGGTTGTAAGGGGAGTTTCCAGCTTATCCTCCAATTTTCTAGGCCAGTTGCTGGAAAAGCATCATAAGTTACTCCCTGTTTTCCCTGTTCTGCGTCACTGTATTACATTGGAAAGCACCAAGCCAGGCAAAGCTTTCCTTGGTTTATTTTGTCCTGAAGCTGCATAGTGAGTGTATTTGGACAAGCTCACGTACATTATTACCGTGCTTTGGAGCTGCTAAGGAAAAATGTGCTCCGTGGCTGTAGTGATGGCGATGCCTCGTTACTATGAAACTTGTGTGTTTTGGAAATCTCTGGAAAAGCAACTTTAAGAACTGTTCAGTTAGAGCCCGGCATATGGTTCTTGTAAATCTGTGGCTTTGTCAACGATTTGTAAAAGGTATAGCCCCCGATGAGCAGGAGGTACTCCCCTGACATACGGGCTTGCTCCCCGTCAGACGATACGTGAACTGGTGGGATCTGCTCAACCGTGACTGCTTATTCCTTGTCAGCTGCTGTTCCCTCTACATGGTTTCCTTTGTTCGTGTGCCTACCTGTTGCTTGACTTCTGCTCTGTAGACCCCTCATTAAGGCACGGTGGTAATTGTCTTAAGCCCTTGTTTTCTTCAGCCAAAAATTACTTCTAGTTCTCTTTTTGATTTTGCAGCTGACATCTATAACATGAATAGAAAATGGATAGTCATCAGCCAGAATGCAGGTTGTGAAATTTAATCAGGATAGTGGACTCTAAGGTATGTCTCGAAAGTAGTCGTGACAGATTGTTGTAAAAGGAAATCGTTATTCTCTCTGCTGAAGTCATTTTTTAAAAATACATCCTCATAATTTACCCTTGCTGTTTTTCTTAGATGGTTGGACTTGAGTGACGGCGAGTCTTCTGCGTAGTTACTCTAGAAGTGGCAGTTTTAAAGGCTACTCTGACAACTGAAGATGTGAAGAGAAAATGAGGTGTCTGAGATAGCACAAGAGCAACGCAGGAATTTTTCAAGTTGCACGTTAGAAAGCAGTAGCTGGCTGGGGTCTGCCTGATGGGTTTTGTGTAGAACTTTTTCTGTATGATTATTATATTGTCACTGAGTATGTAATGCTGTGAACAAATGGATGTGCCACGTCCCGTTCACGTTTTCTGGTTCCAGACAAAACTCAGACGCAGTCAATATGCGGTAACCTTTTTAAAGTCATTTGAATTAATTGGGAACCTGTCTGAAACATCACCGAGATTCTTGTGTGGGGGTTAGATGGGAGGGAAGGCTGGCAGAGAAAGCAGTTTCTCCCTGAAATAACAGTGAACTGAAAAAGTGCAGAGATTTCCCAAGAGGGGGGGCGGGGGGGAAAAAAAAGCAGTTACTTTTTTGGAATGAAAATGCCCTAATTTATCATGTGACTTGGGAAATCCTCTTGGCTTCCTGCAGAGAGGAAAGGGGGAGTTGAACACTTTATCGGCATGATAGTGTGGCGTGTTTGTGATGCATAACGGCATCTGCTGCATAAAGAGTTCCCAGGGGAGCTTGCTGCAAGGCTATTCCCATTATCAAGGGACTCGTTTCTAGGGTAGTGATAACAGAGATTCCATTGTCTAAATATTTAGTAGATTTGATAATTACATTAGTGCAGTGCTGTCTGATTTCCTTTCAGTTTGGGGATATTGTGCTTAAGAGGAGATGAGGATTCTTCACTTGGACTGGGATGTAGGGGATTCCAGAGAACCGGTTCCAGTCTCTATCTTAAGACCTGTATTACAACCAATGTACACTGCTAGTAATGAAACAAGCTCCAAATAAGCTGCTCTTGTGCTTTATGAACTGCCCGGAAAACTTATGATGGAGTGTCCTTTGGCTTTCATTCAGCCTACAGCTGGTGCAGTGCAGCGTTCAGAAGGGCTGAGGGAGCAGAGACCTCGCCTGAGACTATTTCCAGGCAAGGGAGGGCACTAGGAGTAAGCGTTATGTGAATATCCAGGCTCCATTTTGGCTGCAGCATCACACGATGTTGAACGGACTGGCTGACTTGCAGCCTATGAAATCATAGCATCCTAGAATGGTTTGGGTTGGAAGGGTCCTTAAAGATTTTCTAGTCCCAACGCCCCTGCCATGGACAGGGACACCTCCCACTAAGCCAGTTTGCTCGGAGCCCCATCCAATCTGGTGTTGAACACATCCAGGGATGGAAAATCCACAGCTTCCCTGGGCAACCTGTTCTAGTGCCTCAGCACTCCGAGAGGTGAACTTCCTCCTAATTTCTAATCTAAAACTCCCCTCTTCCAGTTTGAAGCCATTACCCCATAGCCTATCTCTACAAGCCCTTGTGAAAAGTCCATCCCCACCTTTCTTGTAGGCCCCCTTTAAATACTGGAAGGCTGCAAAAAGGTCTCCTCAGAGCCTTCCCTTTTCCAGGCTGAACAACTCCAACTCTCTCGGCCTGACCTCACAGCAGAGGGATTCCAGCCTTTGGATCATTGCTGGGGCCTCCTCTGGACCTGCTCTCACAGGTCCATGTCCATATCAGGTTGGTTAATTGGAGGTAACTTTATTGCTTCCCAAGAAGCTTTTTCATTAATAGAGGGGTTTTTTTTAATCATTTAAAAGGGTTGTTGCTAGAACTTGGTCTCTCCAGAGGCGTGTTGCAATGCCATACTGTCCATGGAATTTACTGGCCTGGCAGATGAGGTGAGGCTCTGAAAGGAGAAAGCTTCTGAAACATTTCCAGTTAGTCTCACTGCAGACCTGTTCTGTGGTTTTGTATTGTTTGTGTTTGTGGTGGTGTTGTTGTGTTGTGGTGGTTTTTTCTGGTATTGTATATTTATAGGTACAACTTGTGAAGCAAATATAAATGAATGCCACTCTTCTCCATGTCTTCATAATGCATC